>CAJQUW010014639.1:0-14034 GCA_907163375.1 Prostheceraeus crozeri | reverse complement strand
TCCGATGGCGTTCAATTTCACCATACGGATGCATGAAATTTTCACGCTGAATCCGTGTCTGAGGGCCGTAGTCCGTTTTCCCATCCGATTGCTTCAGTTTGGGAGAGCCGCTCGCGACTCATCCAATAAACGTCCCCTTATTTTCTAACTCGGCTGTCGTTTTTTCGAAAAAATGTTTTGTGAAAATGTTTTTGGTCGGCCGAAGAATTGACTTGAAACTCACCATACAGATAGAGAATTTCACGCTGATTCCAAATCTGAAATCCGGTTTCCAATCCGATGCTTCGTTTTGAAGCTACAGCCCAAAACGTCCCAAATTCTAACTCTGTCGTTTTTCGCCAATGTCCCAAAATCTTAAATGGCGTCTCACATCTAAACGAAGACAGATAGGAACAAGCCGATTCTTTCAGTGAATTTGTCTCACTCTTAGCTTTCAAACGAGCTATGGCACGACAAAATCCGTCCACTAGAAGCCAAAATCGAAGCGAGCTGTCCAGAGGGGGGGGGACGTGAGCAAAATTTTTTCTCGCCGATTGCCTTGAAACTCACCATACAGATAGAGAATTTCACGCTGATTCCAAATCTGAAATCCGTTTTCCAATCCGATGCTTCGTTTGGGCGCTACACACCAAAACGTCCCAAATTCTAACTCTGTCGTTTTTTCGAAAAATGTTGAAAATTTTTTGTCGCCGATTGACTTGAAACTCACCATACAGATAGAGAATTTCACGCTGATTCCAAATCTGAAATCCGTTTTCCAATCCGATGCTTCGTTTTGAAGCTAGGGCCCAAAACGTCCCAAATTCTAACTCTGTCGTTTTTCGCCAATGTCCCAAAATCTTAAATGGCGTCTCACATCTAAACGAAGACAGATAGGAACAAGCCGATTCTTTCAGTGAATTTGTCTCACTCTTAGCTTTCAAACGAGCTATGGCACGACAAAATCCGTCCACTGGAAGCCAAAATCGAAGCAAGCTGTCCAGAGGGGGGGACGTCAGCAAAATTTTTTCTCTCCGATGGCGTTCAAATTCACCATACGGATGCAGAATTTCACGCTGAATCCGAATCTGGCCTCCGTTTTCCCATCCGATGCTTCGTTTGGGCGCTACACACCAAAACGTCCCAAATTCTAACTCTGTCGTTTTTTCGAAAAATGTTGAAAATTTTTTGTCGCCGATTGACTTGAAACTCACCATACAGATAGAGAATTTCACGCTGATTCCAAATCTGAAATCCGTTTTCCAATCCGATGCTTCGTTTTGAAGCTAGAGTCCAAAACGTCCCAAATTCTAACTCTGTCGTTTTTCGCCAATGTCCCAAAATCTTAAATGGCGTCTCACATCTAAACGAAGACAGATAGGAACAAGCCGATTCTTTCAGTGAATTTGTCTCACTCTTAGCTTTCAAACGAGCTATGGCACGACAAAATCCGTCCACTGGAAGCCAAAACCGAAGCAAGCTGTCCAGAGGGGGGGACGTCAGCGAAAATTTTTCTCTCCGATTGACTTGAAACTCACCATACCGATGCAGAATTTCACGCCGAATCCGAATCTGGCCTCCGTTTTCTCATCCGACCACTCCTTCCACTCGAAACAGCCCATTTTACAACCCAACATTCAGCAGATTGCACGAAAAACATCACACACTATAGCCTCAAGACTAATCCTGGCGGTCGCCCAAGCAAGCATGCCGGCACGTAAAAGGGGCAGCATGGGCAAGGATAAAAAAAGGCATTTTGCATATGCACACCTATATACAAGAAATTGGACTATTTTATACGCCTTTATTTATTTAAATTATATAACCATAGACCAGGAAGCACTTACTAGTTTCCCTGCCGCGCGAATCGCGCGGATTTCCATACTAGGCCGTTGTGGATCGAGCTTGATTTCATTGCATCGGAGCATGATAATCATCGCTTTGCAATGACAATTAGTAGTCCATAGTATTGCATGTTCGCATCGGTATCGGCACCTTTATTTGTATCTCAAGTATGGGAACTTTTATTTGAAAATTTTGACTTTATATGTGATTTTTGAATTAATTTTCTTCTGCTTAAATGAATGCGGAGTTCAAATGATCTTATATAGAGGTTTCTTTTAACAAATGCATAAACTAATGCCATGATTTAACAATATTATAATTAGGTTCTATTCCGATGAAATAACGTTGTGAAAATATGAGGTTTATAGAATAAGGAGAAGTTAAAAATATGACAATGTGATATATCCGAATCGAATCATATATGTAGGTTCTATATACACTTTTAAATACAGTGACTTAAACTTGATATTCTTAATGTGTACTTAACTGTAAGGTTATTATTATTCACGACACCGGTATCCAGCTTTGATACGGAAAATATTCAAAAATAAAATATTTGATCAAATCATTATGATCTATTTATGTACAAAATATCAAACAATATAATATAAACCTCTGTGATAACTCTAATGATATAAACAAGAAAAACAAGAGCCAGATCAGAAATGTCCAAAGTATGACTTTTCATTGAATTTGATGAATTCATCAGCAACGGTGTGGATATTAACATCGTCCATGTAATCCTTATGCAATACTGCAAACAAGATATTGTTAAGGTGGTTTGGTCCAGTCTTGGCTCTGGTCCATGTTTTCAGGCGTCGCATTGCCCTAAAACTTCTTTCCGCTGTCGCTGAGCTCATGGGTACTGTGCAATAATATTTCAGCAAGTCGTGGGTAATTTTGCAAGCTTTTTTCGTCATTGGCATGGCGTTAAATATATCACAAATTGTTGATATCTTTGTAACCGTCTTTATTCTTGGTTTGATCTGTTCATTTCTCATTTTGAGGAGGACTGGCAAACCATTTAGTTCTTCTTCAGATTCTGCTTTGCGAGATTGTTGAAGCTTCATTACTCTGGACACAATTGGAAATATTTTGTCAATATGATTCCTTCTCGAGTTTGCCATTTACAGGAGTCTATCAGGGCTATTTCAATATCTTCTAATATTTTTAAATCATTTTGGGAGAATCTTCTCTGCATTGCTCCGTCGATCAAATTGATCAAATCAAAATATTTCTGGGAAAAAGATTGGAACGTTGTATCGGTGTATCAATATCAGGCAGGTCTGTCATTTCGGACAATATTTCTGGCAGTTTTCTTTTTCTCTTTTCCTTTCTCTCCATGATGTTATCTGTCATTTCGTCCCCTAATTCTGCTTGTAGCTTTTCTGCATGACTCCATATCTTACTAGCTTCGTCATTGGAGCACATTTCTTTGAATCATTGCTTCGCAAGGTTGATGACGAAATTCGCTTCTTGAGCACTAACATCAGATCTTTGAGTAGTCCTGGAAATATTCTCCATTATACAGATCACGTCGTATGAGCACTTAATGCTAGCGATCAAAAAGGTGTCCCTCAATTGATTCACTATTCCTTTCGACTTTTCGCGAGTCTCCCAATTGTATGACATTACCTATTTTGTAAATGTGACCGCAGACTTGCCCACGCCTTGTGAAAAGTCAGCATTGTCTCTATTTGCCATCCTCTACAAATTGCACAATGGCAAATTGCACCTGCCAAAATGCAAGACACAATAGAATAACTTGGCCGCCGCGCAAAAAGGCAACATAGAAACACGTGCCCACCTTGTACTCGTAAAAAAGGCAACATATGTACATTAATAACATATGCCGACCATGTAAAAAGGCAAAATAGATCAATTTGCTCACCTACAAAACGGCAATCATGTTGATCAACTTGCCCACTCTGTCAACCAAAAGGCGACACATATTAACTTGTCCATCCTGTCTAAAGGAAACATCCTAATTGAAGTCACTTACAGCGTACTTGAAAAAAGGGCAACATACGAGCGTAATATAGGTAATTAAACAAATTTGTCCATCCCTTGAAAAGGCAATTTGCCCCTCCTGTAAAAAGGCAGCATTGCCCACCCTGCCCACCCTGTGAAAAGGGCAGCATGGGCTTTGCCCACCCTGCCCACCCCGTGCCGGCATGCTTGCGCCCAAGTCCACCACGACACTCTGTCGTTCCAGAGGGGGGGGGGAGTCAGCGAACATTTCGTGAACGTGAACCAACCTGACACTCTGCCGTTCCAGAGGGGGGGCGCGCCGGTCGAGTGTTTGTCACTTGCTTACTACTGTAGTATTCGTGGTAGTGTATGGCCTGATGGCATATTGTGTCGTTATACCGCTATAGTCCGGGAGCTAGCGTGAAGTTGTGCAGGGAACGAGGTAGTACATAAAACTTTCACATAGCATAGTACACCTCTAACCTACTGCAAAACTTCGCGTCTGCCGGATCAGATCATTTGCTTTTCAGAAATAGAGAGGATAACACAATCCTATGTATTTCCAGTGGTAAAATTGTGACATTTAAGGTGTTGACTCCTTTTTTTCGGGTTTTTGCTTATAAAAGTTACACAAATTGGTATTTTGTTGAACTGGTTATTATAGAAATCATCTACAGATCATGATCTTTCAAATGAGCTGTCATTCAGTGACAGAGGATGAAGTAAAGTGTACAAACAGACACTTTTCGTTGGTGTAACTGCAAATTTTAACATAGAAATTTCAGGAAAATTGTTGATATACTTTAACGAAAAGTGTCTGTTTGTACACTTTACTTCATCCTCTGTCACTGAATGATAACTCATTTGAAAGATCATGATCTGTAGATGATTTCTACAATAACCAGTTCAACAAAATACCAATTTGTGTAACTTTTATGAGCAAAAATTCGAAAAAATGGAGTCAACACCTTAAATGTCACAATTTTACCATTGGAAATACAAAGGATTGTGTTATCCTCTCTATTTTTTAAAAGCAAATGATCTGATCCGGCAGACGCGAAGTTTTGCAGTAGGTTAGAGGTGTACTATGCTATGTGAACAAGTTCTGTGAACATGCTATGTGCACAAGTTCGCGCTAGCTCCCGGACTGCTATTCTACATTGCTTAATGTAAAAATTATCGGTTCGCTTTTTTTAAATTCGAATCGGCTGAGTGGTCTGCTTCGGGTTTTTTAATTTTCCTTGCATTGTCTTCGTGCAAATTTACGTCCATTGACTCGACGTACTTAATTTTCTCATTTTTGTTGCAGCCCATACTTTGTCAGATCTCATGTGATAAATACGGAAGTCGAATTTTTGATACATTGTGGACATATTTGGAGGATGCCGAACGCTTGAGAGTGGCGAAGCTATTAAGTGAATTCAAAGACAAATTGAGCAATGATAAATATGGACATTTCGTTCATCGGAAGTTCTCACTTGGTAATTTGCACCGAAAACGCGATTGGAGAGCTACTATTCCCAGTGATCAGTTCACCTCATCTAAACATTACAAGGAAGCAAAGACAAAAGTATAGGGTCTTTGGGTGTCCTTTTCACTATAGGGACACTGTTTTCTTAATCGATTCATTAAATACAAAATGATTTTACATCGATGCGATAGATCGTTTTTCCTTTCTGACGGGAAACTTGACGTACTAGATGTATCACTTTTTCGGTGTTCGTCGGTTCGTCTTACGGTTCGTCGATGTTCCACTTCATACATAGCTAGGGTGCACAGCACCTCAGATTAAGGAGAGGATATAACAGCCTCCTTATGTATACCGCCATCTACGAATATGTAATACGAATGCAATAAAGACAAAGATCCTTGCAACAGATTCAGGCACTGCCAATTTAAGATTAACCGTTAGTTTATGGTTGGGGTGGATTGTCCACCCCAACATCAAATTCATTGAAGATTATCAAGAGACTATTAAGTGTTGATGAATAATATTTCATGACTTTACTACACTAGGTGACATGCCACGCGTAATTACGGAACACCCCAAACATCCGTGGTTAAGGATATTCTATTCTTCTACCCGCGTACATACGCGCTGCACTAAGAGTCAGAAATCACTTGATCTGATGCTGTTAAAACATGGGAAATGTTTATGAATACGCGCGGGCGAGCGTTTATAGTTTACGCGTCGTCCACGGTTGTCTGCGCTGCCGCTTGAACTACGGATGAACCGCTAAGCATATTCTGTCTTCCCTGAGCTTGAAATTGAGGTCCTATCATATTGTTTAGCCTCTTATACATGAAGACACATGAGACGCAAAGTCTATATAACAGGACTGCCAACTATGCTAACTTATATAACGTTGCAGCAATGTCCCGCATAGCCACGGATGTTTTTAGGGTCATTGGCAGTGGTGGGCGTTCCGATAAATGAAGCGATAATATCGGACTGGCCGAAAATTTATCGTTTATCGCAAAGAATCGCAAAATTTATCGTTATCGCTTTAAATTTTCCTGCGATAACGATAAAGCGATAATTTTTTTTTGAAAACAAAAATTTCTTTGGCTTATTAGACAAACATTCTACGATTTGAATTAACTGCTTGAATGTGACTCTTAAAAGCGTCAATTGGAATTGCATCGGGTATTACCCCTATCAACCACAAAAGTCGCCCAGCGGTCGCCGCGACGGCCCTCGGCGTCGCCGAAGTCGCCGCCGCCCGGCGACTCCTGGTGGCGGTCGCCTCGACTGTATGTGGGCGACCGATGCCCGGCGACCGCTGTCAGCAGTCGCCTCGAGTGTCAACGGCGACCTTCATCATATGTCTGGTTTTAGCATTTAACTAGCCTCCATGATGTCAGAAAGGCAATATTCCGGTTTCGCAAAACATAAATTGCAAAAATTTTGGAATCAGCTTCAGAGTTTCTAATTAATTAAGACTCAAATGTAGAATGCTTGTGGAAAAAGATGCTTCTGATGCAGAAATTCGAACGCATTTAATCAAACTAGATCAATGCATTTCCCGCGAGAAAATGAGTCGTGGGCCCCTCGTCAAAAAGTCTTGGGCCACATGAAAAAATGGGGGCCAACAAATTTTTCGAAAATGGCTTATTTGGAAGTAAAAATGCATGATCATGTCAATTTGTGACCGTTCTCTTCGAAAAATGACGTGAAATGTGATCTCTTAAAGTCGGAGGGTTGCCCCCCCCAATTTTCACGTTTATCTTTTTGACAGGGGGTGGTCGTGAGTCGGCCTTTAAGTTCACACGTGCTATATTTTTGAAATAGAACGACCCCAGAGTTGTCACACACATTGAGCAGCGAATTTCTTGTGATTTCTAAGAAAAACGTATCTCCAATGTTAGTGGACTGGGCCCGAAACTGTCATCGATCGGCCGTCTGGCACATCTAGGCAAGTTTTTCCTTGGAATAGATAACCGTAGCTCATTTCTCTCAGTGATTTTCGCTACATGATGATATGATGCATTCAATCGTGAAATGCTGCGTCAAACATCTTTGGTTGCGATGCTTCATATATATTTGCATGACGCATCGATGGCAATGAAAAAATTGCACAAAATTCTTGACTTAACCCTGAACTTATATCATTCTGACCATGATTCTGACTATGCCTGAATTTCAATGCTTGTCAATTTTTTCGTCAATCAAGGTTGCAAGTTGTATTATAGTTCATTCATTAAATTGTAAATGAATGGAAGAATCCTCGATGAGTGTTGCATAATATCTCGGTCGCTTCAAGCCTGTGATACAGTTAGGGAGAGAATGGAGAGAGAGAATTCTATTAATAGAAGTGATAGTTGTCGCTCATGAAAGTTAGACGAGGGCGAAGCCCGAGTCTAACTTTCATGTGCGACAACTAACTTGTTCTTATTGTCTGACTTTTACGCCCCTCTCAAATGAAGCTGCGAATCTCCGACTCTCTTAGGAAACCATTTATGCTTTATCTTGCCCCTCATTGTTCTGTCATGGCACATCTCTGAAAATAGAAGGAGCCGCCCGCATTTTATTATTTCTAATATTGGACTTTGGTTAAAGCGAGTTGCTATCTGAAATTTGCATACTTTAAAAGAGATGATTCAGTCAGACTTAATATGATGCAATCAGACTGAAATATATTCAAGTTAAACAGAAAACAAAGTCTTATCAATAGTGGAAGACCGACGACAATGGACACACGATTTACGTTCGTATCCACCCAAGACATTGACTCGTGCATTCAGAGGAGTACACCGAAAAATACCATCAAGAGCAACACCTTCGCAACTCATGTATTTGTAATATTTGTAACTCATGTAATATTTGTATGTGTACTGATACTGATGATGAGCATTAACGTTTAGAATTTAACATCAGAAACAACGGGTTTGATATGATATTCACTTGTTTATTTGAAAGGTAGGAATCTCTCCTCTCGTTTTGCCCGTCACCATATAGCATTCGATACGGAAAGTAGCGCGAACAACGATTATCTAATAATTGAGATTCTGTCAAATTGTCAAACTTCAAGAAATAACAGTCAACAGCCCCTCATTGAATTTGTCTCACACCTCAACACCGCCTCATCTATGCAAACTTCGAAACACCAAATAGCGCCCCGCATTAATTGCCAAACAATGAGCTAGGTGTGGTCAAATCGCCCATCTCCAAAAATCACAGCAGCCCCTCATATGATGTGGCGCCATTCAACTTCACTGAACAAACAAACCAATTCACTGAACGACAATATTTCAACTGTTGGTTGTACGCACACAAGAGCGCTTTGTCCAGTCCAGCCCGATAGCAGATAACTTTCTCGTGCGCCTTCGATAGCGCAGCGCAATCGGAAGATCACGTACATTTCAACTCGAGGGGTGAAATAGAGGTCATCGCTTCATTTCACAAAGAGAAATAGCGCAGAATAATCTAGAAGTTTCATTCGTGTCTCTACTTATTTGGAGTTGCCTGACTGACACCTCTGGACATCGTATGTAAATTGATTGATCTTATTAATGGATTATCAACCAAATTACAATATAGAAAATGCGAGGAATATCTTGAGCCGAAAATATTGATATATTGGATTACTTATCAAACGAAATTCGCATCAGGTAAGTCGAATGAAGTGATGATAGATAAATTTAGTAAATAGCGGTTTACCTGCGCACTACACATTATACCAAACACTGAATTGACCCTGAAATACATGTATTTCAACAGATAACTTTTGAATTAGATGTGATGTAAAAAAGTGTTCCTTTGGTTATAAATGTTTGACTATAGGTAAAGCAAGCCAATTTTTCAGGACCATTCAAATAGAATCGTGCGGACAGACTGACATCGTTAACGAATCGCTTCGCATGAATACAGTGAATCCAGTCGAAGCTCGTTAATTCAGACACGGACAATTAAGACTTCGGTCAATTAAGATCATACGGCCGCGGCATTTTTTGTATATTTGGCGGCTTATATAAGATGCTTTTGAATTCAGACTTTCAATAATTAAGAGATAGTAAACCTGGTATTTATACTCTTGATTATCGAGCTTTGACTGCAAGATACTTTGCACAGCGTTGGCGCTAATTGATGGTTCGCTGCAATGAGATAAAGTCAATTCTGGTAACTTGACATTAGACGGGCGTGAAGTAGACGGCCATAAGACATAAGGGGTAAACATTTTCGAGTAAGCTGCAACGTTTAAAATATTTCATTTAACCAACCTCATCCCCACAGAGATTTCACTAAGTTATCTCATTTTTACATGTTACCACTACATTTATGCATCATCGCGATAGGCGTACCTCTGTATAGCTGAACATAGACGAAGCTATTGCTGAATTTTCTTAAATTCGCGTGCTTTACGTTTGCTCAACTTCATCGGCAAATTAGTCTTAATTATTTTTAGTATGCTTAATGAGTCTCATCGATCTTCTTTCTCTTTGAAAGAAGATTTTAATGTTTTACAAAAAATATTTTGCAATTTTCAGGGATATCTGTGAAATTGATGAGACGATAATTTGTCAATATAGATTAATTGATATTGTTGCTTGAAGCAAGTGATTTCGTCAGATTGAGAAAGCATGTCTTAAGTCGATTGGAATTAAAGCGTCTATGCCGGTTTATAAAAAGTGTCTAATCATCGTAAGTATACTTCATCAAGGCTCGTGAATATCCCATTCCTTTAACTGCGAATATAAAAGGGCCATAACACAGAGTGCCACACTATTAGGTTTAATCGTTTTGAATCTGTTCAAGTTTTATGTGCGAATGTGTAGCCTTCAGAGTGCAAATTTAAGCAGATATAAATAATGAGAGCTATGCACAGTTAATTGGATTTTTCAATCGTGGCAGAAATCTTCAAAATTTTTGTTTCACATATCTTATCGGCTACAACGGCCAGAATTTTAGCTGAGCTGATATTTTCTATCTGAAGCCTCGTCTAGCCGTAAACCGTTCGCTCGCCTTTGGCCATGTCTAGTCACCAATTTCTCCTGTGGCCACGTCATCAATTCTATTAGATAGATCTCAGAAGAAATAGAAGAGCTGTATTAAACTTTTTGCATGTTAACATTTTCTAACAAATAATCTGATAGCTGTTTCAAGATGCGAGCGCTGCAATTGATCACAGTCCAGAGAATGAATGTATTTCCGGTTGCGTATCAATCTTCATAACATCTCATTCTATCAACAGGAAATTGAAGAAATTACCGGGTGATTTTCGAAAATATTGGATTATGAGTTGTTTCAGACCTCCAATTCTATCTGATAAACTTCACAGCCTATAGTGATGTTTTTTATTCCTATCCTGCAGGAGCGCATGATATTGACTAATTCTTTCAAAAGACCGGTCCACTTATTCCTTGACTTACGACTGTCATTCAACGGTTTCGTTGCATGAATAGAGAGAAAGATGAGTCGCGCAAATCTGAGCAAGAGCACCGAAATGGCATTTCGCTCACTCACTAGCTCGCTACAACGTTCAGAATTTGGCAGTGACTGCTTTCTGTCTGGTTATTGAAATTGGTCGTAATTCCTGTGGCTCAGCAGATAGAGCTGGTCTGAACAGTGTTTCTACATCAAACTTTATGCAGACTTGCTTTTATGCATAATTAAGGTTTATATTGACCTGGGGTTCTAAACAGTGTTTCTACGTCGAACTTTATGTAGACTTGCTTTAATGCATAATTAAGGTATATATTGAACTGGGGTCTAAAACAGTGTTTCTACGTCGAACTTTATGTAGACTTGCTTTAATGCATAATTAAAGTTTATATTGACCTGGATGACTAGTTGACTACTTTCAATATTAGGCACACGTGAGATTTTCAATTCAAAATAAAGGCAGAAGGTGTCACTGTCATTTGCATCGCTCAATGATCGTCGGCATTAAAAGAGCGGTGCCACGCACGACCTGATTATCAACTGAATCATTCAAATGACTTTTGCAGACACAAATGATTTACTGGAATCACACAGCCACTCACATCGTTTTAAAATTATTTGCTGTGTTTGATTTAGGTACGCCACAATGAAGTGGAAATGTACTGACGTACGTAGTGAAGCTTCACCATTTTAAATGCAGCTTTATTTTTCAGGCAAAGCAGTTCTCACTGATCGGCGGCAGCGGACTAAACGAAAATATTTTAAAGGATTTTGGCTGCGGATATTTCGATGAAGTATTCATTTCACGGCAGGAACAATAAATTTCCATTCAAGAATTCCCGAATTTATCGTGCGGTATCAAACTTTCTAGACCTCATGTGACTGAGAAGGTTAATAGAGGCCTCTCTGCAGAGCGTACTAAAGCACGCAAAAGATAGATCTGATGGAAGGAGGCACCAACGCTCCCCTGCAGCTGAGTAATTGTGCCTGATACTCCTTTTCTCAATAGGTGACTCAATTTTTCATCTCTTGTATTTGGTGTTATATCCTGGTTATCTGTGTAGCTGCTATTGTGCATATAATCTAAATGGCAGGAACTTTATTAACAACATCAAACCTGCATGTTTCTGTCAAAATTTTATCTGGAAAATCGATGCTTTTTTCTGACAATTTGGAGTCATCAAATTTCAATGTAATTAAGAAAGTTCCTGTTATTTAGATTGTACTACGTAATTATGTCTTTCGATGCCTTTCATAGAACATTTTGTAACCTCCATAGAACAGTTGTATTTTTCGATCGTTAATTTGTACTTTGTATCTTCAGTGCTTATAAATACAATTTTCATGTGTGCACATTAAATTTTCATTGAATCGGTGCAGGTGTATTGCAAAATATTGTATTCTGTGTAATTTCGCTTTATTTCTACTACTCCTCATAGGAAGCTTATTGGTTTTCAGTGGAGCAGTACTGATGCACCTGCATCTTAGGGAGACAGCTCTAGTGTTTTACAAATTAATAGCGCAATGGGAAATTTCAACTGAAGGGTAGGGGCAAATCGGTAGAATCGGCGACCGCAGCTACCTACAGGCGACCGCACCTCATCTGCTAGGCGACCGCTGGTAGACCTCCGGGCGACTGCGCTCCGGCTCTTAAGGCGACCGCCTCAGGCAGTCAGGGCGGTGGACAAATAGGAATCCCCGGCGACGCTGAGGGCGACCTTTAGGCGACTCCGAAGGCGACTGACCATGGCGGTCGCGGCGACCGCTCTGGTTGATAGGGACTAAGCTCTATTAAGGGGATCACACGTACCTTGACACGACACAGTGCTTGATAGTTCAAAACTCTTGCATGTAGAATATCAATGCGCGATCCCGTTCCGATTTCTCGTTGAGGTCATCTACGATTTAAAGGGTTACTGCAGTGGTTCTTAAACTTTTTCAGGTGCGACCCATTTACCATATAGTGAAATCTTCGCGACCCAAGTGATAATTATTCTAAATTTCTTGATTATATAGACCTACATGTATATATATATGCTATTGGCCTATACTGGTTTGCACAACAGCAAGTCAAGTTTGCACGATGCGAGGAAAAAACATAGCCGAAGCAGACCGTCATATACAACAAGACGTATTGATGCTTAAGGCGATCGCAGCCAACTGACAACGCCGTCTATCATTGCTCTTAGTAGCAGCTATTTTTAGCAGTTACGCTAGTTTAGTCACGCTCAGCCAATTCGGGTTAATGATCATTTCCAAGCAAAGCCAAAAATGATCCAAGCATAGCCAAAACTTTTCTGCCATCAATCAGATTTCCCAAGCGAGCCAAAACTTACGCTATCCAAGCATAGAAACTAATTAGAAATCAAGTTTCAGAACTCTACGACACAAACGCCAGAGATAGACGGCGTTTTAAAACGCCTAAGCATGGCACAAAAATGGATTAAGATCGTTGTTGATTTAAAGCACATAAAGAAGCACAAGTTTTGTTTTACAAGTGTTTGGAAAATAAAAGGCCTAGATTACTGGCTCCCTTGAAATAAAAAGCGTTTATCATCCATTAAATTTAGATATGACTTGATTGAGAAATATATTGGAACAAGGAAATGTTCTGTCTGCTTACTTGGATCGACCTAAATATTGTCTGCATGTCTTCGACAACCGAAGGCGTTTCCGCCATCTAAAAAAGATCGAACTCGTTTTGTGTCGTAGAGCTCTGAAACTTGATTTCTAATTAGTATGCTTGGATAGCGTAAGTTTGGGCTAGCTTGGGAAATCTGATTGATATCAAGAAAAATTATGGCTATGCTTGGATCATTTTTGGCCATGCTTAGGCGTTTAACGCCGTCTATCTCTGGCGTTTTGTGTCGTAGAGCTCTGAAACTTGATTTCTAATTAGTTCTATGCTTGGATAGCGTAAGTTTGGCTCGCTTGGGGAAATCTGATTGATGCCAGAAAAGTTTTGGCTATGCTTGGATTATTTTTGGCTATGCTTGGAAATGATCATTAACCCCAATTCGACCCAAAATGACGACCGCAAAATTGGGGTTAAATCCCTCTTCGAACAAGGCTTTATGTACGTTTACTATTGTTTTCCTCTTCCAATAAGATCATTTTTCTCCTATCCCTCGCTTGTCGGACTCGTCTGAGCGAGGCGTAAACTGAGCCATCAGGCATTGCCGCAATGAGCTAGACCACCAGAGACAGCATTGTGATAAGCGTTGGCTTTGAATGTCTGTTTACTCCAATCACATGATCAAGCAAGGTCTTTGAGTACCGGTAACGTTTTGAGGTTGGACAGGGATGAAGGAGGAGAGAGCGAAGTACGCCTACATGTAGTACCAGGTACTGAAGGC
>CAJQUW010014638.1:37500-84058 GCA_907163375.1 Prostheceraeus crozeri | reverse complement strand
AAAAATTTTTTGGACGAATTTCAACCTGAAACCTTGATAGAAGTTTGTTTCACATGATTCTGAACAACTTTGGTCTTTTCAACCAATTTGGTCAGTTGAGTCGTTGGGGGGGGGGGGGGGGGGGCGGTTTTCTCCTCACGGACCCATTCCTCCCAGCACATCCTTGGCCAACTCCTTGGCATGATGACGCCGCCCTTTCACATTTTGTCCTTGCGGACGCCTGATGACTCAGCCTTTCACATTTTGTCCTTGCGGCCGCCTGATGACTCAGCATTTCACATTTTGTCCTTGATTTTGGAATGTGCTTACTACTCTTAGGCTTATCTAGTGCCTCTCACATAATCAGAAAAAAAGAAAATCTCATTTTTGCAGAAAACTTCAACCCGTGCGTACCCATATGAGTTACATTTTTCTTTGCTACTGTCTTGCAAAAAGAGGAACCAGGTAGAACTCGGCAGACGCATAAGTCTGTGACATCCATAAGGTGTACATGTGAAAGTCTTATTTTCGGCCTCGTTCCTTGCGGAAACTCGTTCTGGCGGCCGGACTAGCAGTTCTATTCATCATGTTTAGTACTATTTCACTCTTTGTTGAATGCTGTTATTCTGTGTTACCATTGATAACCGATAAACTGGAAGCAAACTGCTCATAGTCTCAGATTCACACAATAACATTATTCTTCAATGACGAATGCTGTTATCCAATCCGACAAGCGAGTCCTTCAAGTTGATTGTTGTAGCCAACTCACCAAAGAAACTCTGACAGAACTGCAATTCCCTTCTCAATCACTCATATTACAAATCTGATGACACAGTGATCAAATGAATGTTAGATCGTTAAATCATTACGTTGAGTGTATTAAACTCGAAAGTATTTGTAGATTCATAAACAAATGGAATTTTGCGACATTCGACGCTCCGTAGCTTGTAAGACGACTGGAATTGTAGCTTGAATATTGTCGTTTTGCTGATGCTGGGTGACAATGTACAAATTAAAAGTGATCTGAACCTCGTGCGCTAATGTAGGAAAAAACTTCAGCACCTCTCGGACTAACTTCTGCTCCATTCGATTAATCATCAAAATCGGTAATCTTCCTAGCTAGGTTGAAGCCCTGGTCGTCTAGTATACTTATGCCGCATTCCACATTACAAAGCTTGTGAGATTTGATAAAATGATCAATTAGCCAGATTTCTTGAGTGCACTGCCTTAACTATTCACAATGAATCAATTATTTAATTGACGATTCCAATGAATGGAAATAGAAATTTCGGTTACCGAGTCAGCTACCATTCAGATATCGGGTCACTGGGTCTGGGTCACGCATAGGAGATCGGATTCTATCACTGCTATTGCACATGTGTAGAAACAGGCTACTACCGTCGTTTTATGCCATTGTACGGATAACTGCTGTTGTAAAATCTTCTACAATTACGCATCTGAATGAAATGTATCTGCTTTTAGCAAACACGACAGGGGGAAATAGGAGTTGATTTCAGAGTGCATTTATCAAACTTAACATTTGCATTTCAACGTCCGATGATGAACCCTATTTTGACAGCTTAGTGACTTTTAATCACTAAATGTGTTGTCTGTGGTTATGATGACCTACGCACTTAGCTGATGATTGTATAACATGACCGAAAATGACAATCTGAAAACAAGTGTCAGGTTGACAACAAAGGTCTGTCGCAGTACATTGAATATCTAAAGAGAATGACAACTATTAAGTCAATACAAGACATCAACACCTTTGATTCCCCGACCGCACTCGCCCGATCTAGGAATCGAACGAAGTCAGCGTGGCCTAGCAAAGAAGGTGCGAGCTCGTCTCCACTGCGGTCTTCGGTTCGATTCCTAGGTCGGGCGAGTGCGGTCGGGAATCAAGGGTGTTGGTGTCTTGTATTGACTTAATAGCTGTCATCCTCTTTAGATATTCAAGTGTCAGGTTGCATAGTATTTTGCTATGATCGTAGGCACATGCGAGTACAAAATATTTAAATTCGAAGTCAAGGTTCGGCGGTTCAATTCACATTAGGATGTAGTAGATGAAGTAGCTGATTTTTTGAACCATGTGTTGTGCACTATGCTGTGGTGCTGGTTCATTTTAACGTTTTCAAAAACTCATCAACATGAAAATACCCGACGAAATTTACAGCTGGATATCTGGACATCTCGAGAGCTAGGAAGAAATTTTGTGAAACCTGTTATCTTAGGACATCCATCGATTCGCGCATTTGTGACGACATTTAATTTGGGGAACATTTATTTCTCCATTTTTTTGATTTACTGGTATTTTCATCCGAGGGAGGTAATAGTGTAGGTAAGAGAATGTGTCTGCAATTTCACCTGTGCGAGCTGCGATAACTCAAAGAAGGTTAGGGTTGGCCACATGTGCCACATTCGCGATAGCTAAGTCACTCATTCCGGATATTTATATCGCATACCACGCATGTAAGTGCATTACTAGTGCGGTTTATTCCAGTTTTCGATAACGCATCGGTTATTGATAGAATTTCATCACATTACTTTTAGACGACATTAAAGCTGGACAAGCTTGTGATATTTGTCTCAATGGGCCAAAACTTTATGTCGTCCCTCTATAGACGGCTTTGCATTGTTAATGAATAAGCATCGAACGTGCTAAAACCAAGGTTAAACAAACTGAATATTTTCTTCAAGACAGTATCGGGTATTAATTAACTCTATGCGGTCACCTTATCGCATTTTTCATGTGGTTCTCTTAAAACCAAACAGGCTAAACTATGCTTTCTCCCACTTGTAGTTTTGATGTATTTCCAAACTTTTGACTACAAAATCATTTGATTCAGTTCACTAGAATGTAAAATTTATGACATATCATAAAAAGCACATGCACTTATTGAAGGTCTGAATTTTTGCAAACATTTTGTTTATGAATTCTAATAAAATGCATCACTTTTCGACACGAGTGTAACAATTTATAAATGTAAGTCTATAAATCATGTCAGGATCATCTACTATACCATAGACATCGAATACAGTATTGGAAATTCACAATTATGTAGATGCTGCTCATTTAAAAATTTAAGTAGTATTGATATGTATGAGCAGTCATTTTTGCGTATTCTCTTGATTACTTTGCTCTAACCACATTTGAAGTTGCTTTAAATTGAACTGTATAATATTATCTCAAAGCTATATTGGAATGGTTATTTTTGAAAGAAAATTTCGACATTTAATATGCGCGTATTTGAGTTGCATTCTTTTCATAAGTCAATCATATCAATATCTTTTTGTGCTCGTAAGTAATTGCTCAGTACATTCAATTAGTTTGGCATCGATTGTAATGTAGCAATAAATATCAAAATCGGCCATTATAAATTTTGAAATTTTTGATTTTTAGTGCGGAGATAAACGACAAGAGAAAATAAACAACACTATTAAAAAATTGACACACAAAATACATAAATTTCATGTTATTCGGAGAAGTACTTAGTTAAGGAGAAGGGGAACGCCCCGAGATGGATGCCCTTTAGATTATGGTATAGACTGGCTTTAACCAACATCTAGACAACGTCATATTAAAATGCACAGAAAGGCTTGAGTACTTCTGTAAATACAAGAAACAGTGGTGAGGCAGAAGAGTCATTGCCCTACTTCGTCCTGGTCAGTGATTTTCAATGTCTTAGAAAATATATTTGTATTTCGAATATTTAATACTGTTGACGACTTCTTGAATCTGCCTCAAGCAGGGTTTCTTAAAGTTCAAGATAACCAAGAGCATGTACATGTACTATATCACACTAACCAGCTTCATCGAGAATGGATTCTAGTGACAATTAAATAGAGTCATCCTCCTTGATCTGACAACGGCTTGTTACTCTGTCGGGTACAAAGGTCTTTTTTTGAAAATCTCGTAATTCCTGCCACGCTGGATCGTGTTCTTCCCCACAACGTGTCTGTAAAATCATCGATTCCAAGTGCTTAGTGATGGCCAACTCTGAATATTGGCAGAGGATCAATACCTACAACATTTCATCGACTTGCACATTGTAGCCAATTGACCACATTGAACTTTTACTTAGAGGAGAAAGCTCAGTTATGCTGAAAGAAGGATCTGAACAAAAAATGTCTGAACAAATGGATCAAATACCAGTGCATCGCAAATTTGCTGTCGTTCAATAAATCAGTTGATCATTTCGGCCACAAAATGCTGAAACTGATCGGCATCAGTAGTTAACAGAGTGACACAATTAATAGAAAATAGCAGAATTTCTCCTCTATTTGTCAGAATCTGCGTTTTTAGCATTGAGTGTCTCTTTATGTAAGCTTGCAATATTTTGATAAGCAACCTGCCTGATATTCTACCAGTGCATCTGAACGTGCCAAAAAATTCAGTTCATTGAGATCATTTGACGTTTTTCTTCGTTCGTTCAGGCAGTCCGCCGTTCTTTTTTAATCAGCGCTAAAGTAATCCAGTTCGCTCAGATGGAGGCGGCCCTTTTGCTCTGAGGTGGATGCTGCTTGTGGAAAAGCCGCCTCCATAGTCCTACCTTGGTCTGTGGAGATGAAGGTGGTATTTTTGTTCAGAAGCGAGGAGGCTGTTATAAAAAGCCACCTCTACAGCCTTGGTTTACTGCAGTGTACTCAATTCACGGTTGGAACCGGGCGGGGCCGGGCCGTTGGCCGGCGTCATCAAAACCGGCCGGTCGCGGCTGGGACGGCGGCTGTCGTCCCTGTAGTGGTCGATTAAGGTTTATCAAGACAATAATTGGTCAACTTATGCCATTAGATATTTTTATAGCCTACATATTGTATTCAATTTCCACATGCCATGTGATTGGTAGGCCTACCGGTTCTCCGGATGAGAGAGAGCTACCTGATATAATACAATGCTATGCAATGCAATTATTCGCACTTTGATGACTGATTTACTAATATAAAGAGTTGCAGTCCTACTTTGTAATTTATGATAATGTTAACTACATTTTCATAGTCAAACAAATACAACCAAATTAAAAGCAGATAATCTATGATCCAAACGGGCATTGATGCTATAATAACATGGATGCAGTAATATATGCGTATGTCCATATCCCGCCTCCACAAGAAGGCTTTAAGTGTCATCAATTCTAAGTTCTAGTATAACAAAAGTTTTTCTAACGATAAAAGTTCTGAGATGAACAGTTTCATTACTGACTGCGCTGATGTTACGAAATGTCTTGTCTGTGAGGTGCAAACTTGATTTAAAGTGATTCACTGAAATGAGATTTACTTCTTCATTTGTTAGGGAATTCCACTGATTTACGACGTTAAATGATAACTCTCTCTTTTGAGTTTACATTGATGACCGCGAGCTACCGTGAATGTCTGGAACAATGAGCTCGCCAAACTTGTCATCAATTTTTCATTTGAGTGAGTATCAACAGATTTTAAAAATTTGGTAAAGTTAAGTTAAAATGTAGTTGTATTATATTTTTATTAAACAGCATACATATTCAGACTATAGAAGCTATAGTCATTGTCAGGTGAACTTCAAAAGGCAAACACAATTTTGCAAATTTTGCACATTTCAGTGAGTGTCCCTGCACAGCGTCAATCATTTTATCAATTTATTGCATGCCGCTAGCTTATCAAACAATCATCCATGATCCACTGTGGATCGGGTAGTTCGGGCATGTTCGGGTAGTAGGCCCTAGGTTGTATTGAAATTCATCATTCATTGCATTTCTAAACTCCACGTGTCATATCAACCATCCAATATAGTCACATTGTTCAAGATCTGGAATAATTTTACAATAGATAGGCTGAGGAATACACAATCTTTCCAAAATTTATACAGCCTAGAATGCGGGATTCTGGAATCTATTACAAAGATAAAGTAGGATCTGAAATACATGTATATGTTGCCGGTAATGATTTTTTAGCTGCTTGAAGAGCAGCTCGCAATATTTATGTCACAAAACATGTGTAAGCATTCTCAAATTATGTTACATTCACATGCTCCCAATGTTGCAGTGATTGACCAAACAATTTATTCCAGACTGAACGTCGTCAGCGGTCTTCGTGGGTCTAATTAAAGCATCCGACCTGCGCAATGAATAGCCTGTCGGCCGGCCGGTCTTCAGAATTTGCGGCCGGGACTTGGCTGGCGACCGGTTCCAACCTATTGCTTATCGAATTGTATGCGGACAAGTACATTTACCCGCTTTTATCAACATATTAAGAAAATGAAGAAGCGATTTTTCATCTATTCGCATCATATATTGATGCATACTGCATTCTACGCTGTAAATTTCAAGGCAAATTATAAATATCTCCCCCATTAATTTACAGTTGTACATGCGATAAATTTGAGAATTTATGTGCACAATGAATAAATGCTATTTTGCTAATAATGAATACTAATTGAATAATCAGATTGTTCTCATTTTCAAGGAGGATTTTCTAAATTATTTCAGAAATGTTCTCTTCTGAATAGAAGTTGTTGATTTTAAGACATAAGAAGACCTCCTACTTAACAGCTGTATGATTCTAAAATAAAAATATCTCAAACTAGGACCTACGAAAATCATGTATACATACACAGTAATGATTCGAAAGTTCGTAGGACTACATGCTGACAGTTTTGAAAATTCGCTGTCAAATCGGCATCATTATAGATAGACGATTTATTCTTATAGCGTCAAATATAGTTAGACATTATCAGATGGAAAATATCTCATCGACCTCTTTTCTTCCTGCAGTAATTTGAGGCGACAGTAAAATTTTGGGTAACATCCGAATAATTTACTTTCACCGATATTTGGTGTGTTCTCATTTGTTGATGTATCAAAATAGGCTGCTTGAAGGCATAATTGCAAATCAAAAGCATCCAAAAAATCTACCATACCTGCAGATCTACAACATTACATACACATTCAGAATTGAAATACTCAGCTGCAAAATACGCATGATTGTGCGAGTAGATAAAGGGATAATCACAATCAATGGTTCAATGTCAATATATCGATGGGAATAGGAAGAATTGAAGAAGCATCAGTTCAATTGGTTCTTCACTCCATGAACGGCAATCTCAAGGAGCTGGAATATCCCCTTCGCTCAGTTCACTCACTCGCTCACTCATTCACTCCAGAGTTAGAATGTACTGCTCTATGCACACAAAACACATTTTCCTGCCATTTCAGAATACAAATTTGTTTCATTTCACCATGTTGCAAATACTACCCGAATCAGAAATATTTCAGACATTATCAGAGACTGATTATTCAAAGCATGGCCAGAGTAACTATTTGCAATAATCGTTCAGAAGTCATTTTTCAGTCTTCATCATTCCTAAATCCTCTTAAACTTGCTTCATTGACGCCAAGTCCTCTCTAGCGTGGCAATATTTTGGCTTGAACACTTTCTTTAGTAAGCAAGGATCAAAATTGTGCGGATTGGGCGTGGATAGACTTCATCCAATAAAATGCAATTAATCACAAGTTCAATGTGAACTAAGAGAATTTTCTTCAGCACTTAGCCAAGTAAGAAAACGATGGTGATGGAGAAATTATCCACTTTGTATTCGAAATTACAAATTTGTCGATGTGAAGATGAGATTTGCCATACTACAATTACAAACTCTGCTTCTAGAAAGTAGATGAAAATCATTTCATGCACTGAAGTCTTATTTGATATCGATGAATTCAAATACTAAGATTTGTTCTCATCAAATGCAAGTACATCATAAAAACATCTCCATATTTAAAAGTAATACTTGCAAAGAAAATTTTTCATTAAAATAATCGAGTGCATGTTCGTTGCTCAAATTCTGGAATTGTTTCTGCACAACTTTCACATCGCACCTGCTAAAGTAAAATTAAGACAGTATTGAGCAAGGGTTTCATGAAAACTCCGACACAGCTTGCATAAAGGATTAAGGAGCTCTGGAGTTAGATAATTAACGCTCCAATCCACTTCTTGTTAGTATACTCAGTCTCGATCAACTCCATCATGCTTTTAATGAACCGCATCAATGATTCGTCTTTCCGGAGGAACACGCATTCGGTTATGGCATGAATTTTATTTCAATAGATCTATACATAGTATTCTATGTGATTTACTATCAGCTACGAGTATTCCAATTTCAAGAGGATTCCGAATTGAAAATTCTCTATACGTCGTTGATTAATTGATCTGTTATTCAACTTTTAACCCGAACAAGCTGTCATTTGCATAACTACTTGTAGCCAACATGTACAATGCATGTTGTACATCGGTGACAGCAAATGAAAATAAAGAAAGCAGTGAAGATATTAAGGTTATGATAAATTAATCCATCTCTGTAATTATTGGGGCTAGTGCACATCGAAATATCTAATTCCAGTTAATTATTGTGGTCTAAGATGACCTAGACGACCACTCACGCCATCCATTTGGGAGACAAAAAGACACCATTTTTTCGCCACTATTTCATAGCTATCGCTGTTGGTTTAATATGAACGCACAATAAATGTCTTACTTATATCTCATTTTCCCTCTTACTTATCCTCAGAGCTGGCTGGGTCCAAATTAGTGAAAACCTATACATATTTTAACGGGCTGCCGTCGCTAAACTGTGTTTACGACGATGACGTTAAAGAGTGATTTTATCATGTGAAAAAAGGAAATTTCCGGCTGCGTCATAACATGTAAAAGTCATTCTGGTCCGATGACAGGCCGAAGAACGCTTTCATCTTGATTACAGGAAATTGTTTTTGAGTTCGAAATTTTGCATCGCAAAATTTGATGCAAATTAGAAGATTCTGAAGTTAACATTTTCAGCTAACATTTTTGCTCTTGATTTCCGACTTCAGCGTTGAAGTCACCCATTACCACTTTGTAGTAGGAACTGTTCTGTTATTTAGAGGCTCGTAGAATTCTTCGACTTCCTCGCCATCATGGTCTGTAGTTGGAGCATAAATTTGCACGTCCTTCATCTTATATCTACATGTACTGTTTATCTTTATTGTCAATGTCAAAATTCATGTCACTCACTGCTCTGAATTCTTCAATTTTCTCCTTCATTTGTTTGTTGATTAAGAATCCCACACCTCCGTTTGAACCATTTTCATTTCCGTTTGTAAACATCAGTTTGCCATCTTCCAGTTCTACTAGCTCTTCGCCTTTTCGTCTTACTTCGACCAAACCAATTCTGTCCCATTTTAAGCTAGTGTCGTGAAGCTCGCGCAGCAACTCTTAACTCGTGCTTTTTCTTTCAGCGTGCTGACGTTTTACGTGTAGATGTAGTTTCGCACCCGCTGATTCTTAGTACCCTCTGACTTTCGGCTGCCGGGTACTGAAGGCCTTGCGTTTTTCTTGTCTGTTTCCATTTGTGGGTTTGAGCCGTAGTCTGCCGCAATGGCTCATTGTGAATTAGCAGACGATTTTTCTTTTCGGAGTTTCATCTCCTAGCCTGTCTGAAGAGACAAGACCTGCAAGGCAACAGGTGCTCTGGAATCCTTCTCTCAAACATGGGTACACAAGTACACAACAGTGTGGATACCTAAAGTGCTTTAATGGCATTTCCTCCATCAGGGTTCCACTACCCTCCCGAACTGTCCCGGTTAGAAAAAATTGGAAATTACATAAAGAACCATCAACAATATAAGAAATCAATCAATCAATTTTCATTCTGCAATAGTCGAAATCCAATTTCATCACTGGAGTCGACTCACGCATATTTCTGGCATTCGGAAAGGCTATCAATTCTGGTGTCTGCCGTCAAATGGAAACACGATACTTTCGTGAAATGTCCCTATACTCCAGATATGTTTATACCATTCCACGAGTTAGATAATGCAAGTATGGCGCGTTGAAGCAGACGCATCTTTCAAACAGTAATTATAAAAAAGACCTTTCTGACGTAAATCGTCTATCGAATTTTCACCGAAATCTATAATTTTATGGCGACGTGCTATTATGATCAAGAACAGATTGTGACCGATATGTCAAGGATCATCGAGAGTTTTTGAATAGAAATTTAGCTTGATCATTCATGTAAATATCTCTCCCTACCACGGAAGAATACCGTATGCGCCATTTTGCAAATTTTACAAGACAGAAAGTTGCGTTTAGCTTTACAGTTAGAAATTCTCATAGAATATGTTTGAAATAACAACATGGTATTAACACATGGGAATTATACATGAATTTATCTATCACACTTTATTGGCATTGATGGACATCATATTTTGTGAAGAAACGACTGAACGTTGCTTTTCCTTGGTACACTCGCTATATTCTACACGTTGCTGCACGTTGCGCAAATTTGTTTGGACAATATTTGGAAAGTGACTTTAAGCAAAATATATATGTCAGAAAATATTTAAAACAATATAAAAAGTACTTTTTGGAAAACTAGTAGCCTATATTACTAATGCTATAAATAGCATTTGTAGAAAATAAATGAATAAATAAAAAGCATTTTTTGGATACTGTTAAAATAGACTTTGTATTTTCTGATTTTATAGAAAACTTAATTCTCACAAAACGTCATTACTGTTAATGATCGTTTATACTCAAAAACATGTTATGCCTAAACCCCAAGGTCTACATGACATTACTATAAATTTTGTATAAATCATTTTAAAATCGAATCAATAAACGTTGGTTTGAACATTATCTCGGGACTGCAAAAGGTCCTCTCGGTTTTGTTGTTAATGCTAGGTCAAGGTGACCAGACGGGAAACCACGGTTTTACCGGAACATTATCTGTTTTGGCTTATTTGTCCAGGAGTCCCGAAGGTGTATTTCCGGCCAGGCACATGTTCCGGTTTTGCTGTATCTTAGTGCATTGTTACATGTGCAAAATTATCTCTTAAAAGCAATGTTGTAC
This sequence comes from Prostheceraeus crozeri, assembly GCA_907163375.1. Taxonomy (NCBI): domain Eukaryota; kingdom Metazoa; phylum Platyhelminthes; order Polycladida; family Euryleptidae; genus Prostheceraeus; species Prostheceraeus crozeri. Next base: position 73,221 of record CAJQUW010014638.1, on the reverse strand, counting down.
TAGTAATTGGAGAAATGCAATTTAATTTGGTAATGACTCATGAATTTGGAAACACTTTTGTTAATAACGATAAAATATAATCAGATTCTCCCAGTCGAGGGATCAGTCGAGGGAAAATGCATTGTTCAGCATCAAAAAACTAGCTACTGTATAGCTTCCCTTCAAAAGCAAGTTATACGAGTAGTTACAAGTCTGACTATGCAAATACTTAGGTTCTACATACATTGTATTTTCTTTTAGATAATACCAATTCCACAGCGCTTACATGTATCTATGGTATCTGTTTATGCCAGTCCTGTTGTTATTCCTTGTTTGTTTTTCTATTTGAAATCATTCATTTAGGTTACTACACATGTAACTTGATATACAGGGTGATCGCGATCTTCCCGCCGATTCTTCTCACAGTTTATTCAAACGTATAGATGAAGTGTGTGATTCATAGATATCTACGTTTCAAATTTCAAATCTTATCAAATGTTATCAAATTATGAAAACACTCCATTATTAACTCTTCTCACAGTTTATTCAAAGGTATAGATGAAGTGTGTGATTCATAGATATCTACGTTTCAAATTTCAAATCTTATCAAATGTTATCAAATTCATTTACTTCTGAGACGCGCACGATGGAATATCGCAATCTAAACAACACTGAAATCGCATCAATTGTATCGTTCTCAGTTACTTTCAATTGTGAAGAAGCCAGGCGAATGTTTTTTGAGAAATTTGGAAAAGAGCCACCACCAGCACGCACCCTTCGTGATTGGAAAGCAAGATTCTTGGACACTCTGACCATCTTACCTCGGAAGCCTGTTGGTGATCATCAACAGAGAAGATTATTGACAGAAAAGAAAGAAGATGTCCTTGCCGCATTTGGAGACGACCCATTCCTATCACAGCGTAAGGTGACCCAAGAAGTTGGTGTTGCGCAATCCTCTGTCAACAAGATTTTAAAGGAAGAGGGTTCGAAGCCATGGAAGATGGTATCTGTTCAGGAATTGCTTCCAGACGATCCAGGGAAACGGTTGAATTTTTGCAGGATTGTCCTAACAGAGTTAGAAGTGAAGAACATCTGCTTTAGCGACGAAGCAACTTTCCACCTAAATGGCTGCGTCAACAAACACAACCGTTTCGTGTATGCCATGGATAATCCGAAGATGATTGCTGAAGACCTGGTATTACGTGCTGGGCTATGGTGTCACCTGACTTTGGGTTGTGTATGAACTGTTAGAGACGACCATGAACTCAGAGCATTACAAACATATTCTTCAAACTCACGTCATCCCACTTCTCAAGCAGGATCGACATAAGAGAAAATTTTATCAACAAGATGGAGCTCCTCCCCATTATGCGATTGTGGTTCGACAGTTGCTCGACAATCAATTCAACAACCGATGAATTGGTCGTGGTGGGTCTATCCAGTGGCCTCCAAGAAGTCCAGATCTTTCAGTTTGTGACTTTTGGCTTTGGGGATGCATCCGCAACGAATTGTACAAGCCCCCAAGACCGTCTACAGCCACGACATTGAAGGAAAGGTTGATGGACTTACTTGACAACATTCCGAAATCGATGATTCGAAAGGCTCATGAATCATTTACTCGTCGATGTAAGTTGTGCGAGGAATCCTATGGAGGGCACTGCGAACAGAATCTTTGATTTTGTAACATTTGATTGAGTCATTGCTTGTTTTCACTGTATAGAACATGATTTGAGACACTGAATTTGTTTTAATTCATTCAAATCAAAGCGGTAAAAAAGGCGGGAAGATCGCGATCACCCTGTATACGTATAACTTACATTTTTTTTGCTGGAACACAGTATTTCTTCAGTTATGGTAACGAGTCGTGAAGAATAAAACACGTTTTTAAGTTAAGATAAAAAGTAAGATTAAATGCAGTGTCAAATACTAAAACAAGTACCCTTGAGTGTCAAGTTCTTACTGCAAATATCGTACAATGCATTCTAAAATCTTCAAATATATAAAATTAGATAAGAAATAATAGTAAAACACGCCACTACGGTGTTCTTGCTTGGAATTTCTTCAAAACTTCAAAACTTTGCATATCTCATATTTGGATCTTTCATGCGAATTGCATCTCGCATTGCATCTTTCACACGAATGGACGGAACAATACACTTCTTCTGTTGCAGAAACCAAAGTGAGAAATATGTGGCAGCATATTTTGACTCTTATAACTGTTTAGCAGAAGCAACTCCTAATTTTGAGATACGTGATTCACTTGATACTTCATGTTATCTACAGGTCTTTTGATTTCAATATTTATTCAACAAGGCTCGAGATTCGAGATTTAATTCAGTTGACATTTTGATTTAACGGCACATTAAATAAAAAAGAAGTAGAAATCGCAATTATGCTCAAATACGAATAATGAATTGGCCTATTGCTTGAGCCATGATTAGGTGAACATCAATCATAAACTTTTTTGTTTTTCTAGGAGAAAATGAAAAATTACCAACTTTCTTGGTAACACTCCTTTTGAATTTTACGATCAATCAAATGATGAATTAAGTAATTTACAAGCTGAACAAAATTCTCGGCCGTTGGCCTTCAAGTAGTGCGGTGATGTACATGTAAAATTCACAAGTGTCTACCGAGAAAGTTGGTCATTTTTATTTTTCTCTTGCAAAAACAATTGGATTAACTTCTGAAAAACCTGATCGCCTTGTAACTTATATTTTTATGATAATGCTAATTGTAAAGTGAGAGTGTTTTTTGATGACATGAGAAAATAATTATCGACTTGAGGATTTTACTCTTGAACTGAGTGAGAGAAGAATGCAAAACCAATGAATTTCATGATTTTCTTAAGTCAAAAATGAAGATTGCATTTGTCCTGAAATATTTTACTATTGAATTGCCAATTATTGTTCATGAATTGTAGAAGGTGTAATTAGTTCACCAATTTAGAAAAAAGCGCCATTGAGCTGTACGCTGATCCTTCTACAAAGATGGCAAAAGTTATGACTATTAAACTTTGCTGATATAATCAATTTTAAATCATCATCTTGCCGAAAGCGATTGGCAAAATTGATATGGATAGCTTGGTTTGGGAAATGTCCCTACCACAATAATATCTAAGAGTCTATGGTTATAAAGAAGCAATCATACACTAGTTCGCCTTAGGGTTTCGGGCTTGTGCATAGACGTGTTGACTTCGAAAAATGCAATAAAGACGGATACTTTGTACTAGTTGCGTGAATAACTATTATACAGTATTATCTCTGTATTATTATATTAGATTATTGGCTACTATAGTCAAAATATGTGGACCTGCCAGCCTCAAGTTTTAAAATTTCGTGAATTGACTCACGAATCGATGCAAGTGTTGTGCACATTGCCCGCCACTGCTCCTTCCCAAGCACTAGTTGAGAATATGAATAGCTTGACTTGGAAAGGGAACTTTTCTTTGTGTGCGAATGACGATACGTGAAGCAGCTATTGATTTAATCAATTTCACATCGATAAAAATACTTTTACTAACTAAGGGTGCAATCAAGTTAATTACAGAGCGTTTCATAAAAATTGGATAGTCATATTTCTTTTAAGTTGATGTACGTTGTATCTCAAACTTAAATTAAGTGAATAGCATCAATGAGAAGGTCCGTGTTAAGCTTGTGATTGTTAACGTGTAATAGTTCTTATACTCGTACAACTCAAAGCAATTGCTATGTAACGGTAGTTATTACGAAATGTATCAAAATGCTATTAGAAATTCACGACCGACTCGTTCTTCCGTCGCTTTTCATGCTTTGTTTTCAAAGACAACTCGCTTCTTAGATTCTTTTATCAAATTTTGTAGATAGCTCCATTTTTATTTCTTTTTTGGTACACGACCAACTTTCTTTTTTTATAATAATTGTTATTATTATTATCCTTTTTTGGAGCTATTGTTTGACTTACCTACTGTTCTCCATGTTGTCATTGCATTCTCGTCTCTCTTACTTAGGACTACGTCTTACGGTAGCCATTGTCATCCTTGCTGGAAATGGCCTCCGTTGTGTTGCGAATCCAACCTGCACGATCCATAGCCATACGTCTCCAGTGGCCTACTTCGGAAAATCGTCTCTCCATGGCTTTCTTTGTCCGCCTATGTTTCTTTTCCCTTCTCTTGGAATCCATGTTGTCGTTCGGCTGCTCCACCTGTTGTCAGGTCGCCTGATGACATGACCAGTCCATTTACATTTGAGATGTTCCGCTTCAGTTACGATATCCTTCAGTCCCGCTCTTCTCCTTAGTTCTTCATTTCTGACTATGTCTCTCATTGTAATACCGATCATTCTTCTTTCATCGCGCGTTGTGCTGTTCTAAGTTTTGATCTTGCAATCTAGTTCTTTACCAAGTTTGTGATCCGTATGTCAACACAGGCAGAATACTCATCTCGAATATTCTTTTCTTATCTTTGTTCTCTATGCTTCTTGATGTTAGATAGGGCTTCAATCTCCAAAAAGGAAACTTTTGCGTGTAACATTCACCGAATCTTGTTGTAGTTAATGAATAAAGAAATTACTATTATTAAGCATATGGACGAAAAATGTAAATAATAGAATGAATTAATAACCTTTTGCAGCCTACAGTGTACAATCTAATATTTTATGATCCTGCCTGATGGTGAATGACATCACCGACTCGCCAGAGGGACTAATTCTATCAAATTATCGATGAGATGTTAATCAGTTCTTCGATGACGATGCCGTAGAATTTTTTGTCTGATTTTCCAGAAGTCTTATTGACCGTCAATGTCACTCAGATGGGTTCTTCCGACCAGACCATGCGATTTCATTGACAGGCCTTGGCCACCTTTTGTGAAGAATTGAGAGAAGATGCTTAATTTTATTTGGAAATTTGACTTATCCAGTGGATGCTAAACATAAATTTATAATCTCATCAGGTTTATTTGTTCTAAAGGAAGAAAACGGAAGACTTCTGTTATATTAAACTCACAGTGTTTAAAGAATCAAGTAAATGTGATGCATGACTATCTATCTAACTAAAGAGAAACATGCAATATTCAGTAAGTTGCAGTAGCTTGAATTTCAGCTTATGTTTAAGGATGATACGCTTTTGATGAAGAAATATGTGCTCCTTTTGGATTAACATTGTGGGTCACACTTTTTGACAATAGCCAGATTACTACATGATTATGTGGAGTAAGCCTATAATGATATATTTTCAGATGAAAGTTTTTGAAAATCGGAACTGCCAGTCCTTCACAGGGCACTTTCATCAATATGCTGTAAAAACACAAAAAACAATCAATATGTTTTCAGATAAGTAGTATAGTAAGCAAAATCGTGAATATTTTGAGCCGCAGATCTTCTCAAATTTGAATAATGTCATGATTATTGAAGAGTTTGAAACTCTCTATCTTTCTCTCTCTCTCTCTCTCTCTCTCTATTCGGCTCCATCCAGACCTATGAATTCGAACTTCATGCCGTCGGATCGCTAAGAGTTGCCATCACTTAACGGGGGAACCAAAGTAAAGAACAGCAATCTCATTTTTTGATTTTCCCAGATTTTGGATTGTAGTGATTGTGTAATTATTATGACAATCATTGTGTCTCTCAGACACTGACTTATTTCTTGCAAAGCGTGTAATTGATAGAAAGAAAGTAACTGACTCCCAGATATTAACTAACAGGAAATCGCTGATGAGTTCACTTCAGTTAATTATCATCTAATCGAATGATTACGCTGAGCGGAAAACTCTCTTCTCTTTTGTCATCTACATGCATGCTTTGGGAAATTTGGACAGGCTGGTGTATAAGACCAGATATGTGCATGATCAGTAATGTCATTTTTAGAGTTCAATTATCAATATATTTTTAGACAACAATTATAAGAAGCGGACGCAGAATTTTTGATAAGAGTAGGCTATGATGAAAATTTTCATGATCATTATATAATTGCGCAATTTGAGCAGCATGTTTCAGTCGCATCACAGTTTTACATTATAGCCATAAATTAACAGAGCATTCACTAGATTTAGAGACAAGAAAGTGAGGAGGTGGAAGTAGTTGTAGAGTCAATCTTGTTTCATCCATTCAAGAATAAAACTCCTGTTTCACTCTGTGGCACACTCTCCATTCTTCCTCGAATATTCACAATGCCACACGTTAGAACGAAATAGGCAGTTTACCCTCGGAATTTACCCTAGATGTCTTATTTTTTGAAATAATTTTTCTCATGATGTAGAATTAAACTGTGTCTACAAATACACTTGTGATGACTGAAAAAAATCTATATTGGGGAAACCTCGCGATAGATGAAAGAGAAAAACCGATGCCACTCATTTGAACCTATGAATCTATAATTTTCATGTATTAATCATTTTAATTTTAGTTGTATTGTACAGGAGTGCGCATGTTCTAACCTGTTCCATGACATTTCTAAGTGCGATGATGAAATTTGCGTCTGAATCGATCACAAAAATTGCGTGCACTACCACACAATTGGGTGTGGACTATCTATCACACAAAGAATTGATCGTTGTTTTATTAGTTTCTTTATTCATTTTAACAACACAACAAAAATGCGATGTATTTTATTAAAATATAGTTTCCGCTGACGAAGGAGCCGAGTGCAGCTCAGAAAGCGCGTAATAAAGGTACAAAATTGATCAAATTAGATTGCTGATGCAAGAGTTGGATAGGGGTGAAAAGAAAAAACGTGATCATGTACGAAGTTTGTCTTCTTCAAAGCTTTCCTTAGGTGCAACGAGAGGGTGGATATTTAGATTTTAGTGGATCGAATCACTACATTAAGTTGATCAACAATTACGTTCAGTAAAATGTTTAAGTCACAACAATACTTGTGATTTCCCGTGCATGCATGCATGCGTGATCAAGTCTGCGTGACGAAACGTCTTAAACTGCTTGATATTGCTTTATATCCGAAGAAATTGGGTTATCACTATATTTACATGCGTAAGCGGATGCGTGAAGTCATTTCTACATATTTTCATTAAAATGAATATCAATTTCTGTCATAAGACAATATGCAGTGTCTGCGAAATGCCTGCTGACAATTGCGACAAGTGAGCCTGACGCAATTAACCATTCCCAGCATTGGCAGCACGCGACTACTCGAACTTACACTATCAATGATATCATGTCCACAGCATGTTATCAATATCTCTGTTAGCTCGCATCTGCTTTACAAATCATACATGAAAAACAAAAATTCAGAATTGCTTATCAGCCGATGTGGCCACGGATCTAAACGGTCATGGATCCACGTAGCAGACACATGGGTTTTAGTTCTAAAAGCGTGCTTTCCTCGATCAGTTTCATCCAACTGGTGTTATTAAGGGCGAACCACAGTACCATTTTAACAGGATACTCTTGCATTTTTATTGCTTAGGCATTCTGTGTTGAAACAGCGATCTAGGACTTGAAGTATAATAGTGGAACATGTGGAATATCGACGGACCACCTGACATGCATGTAGAACATGTGTGTTATACACACTGTACGCTAAATACCAAACAGCAGTCCGCAAGTTTTGCTACAAGAAAGTTAATCTGATTATTGACACCTTAAAAGCAATTTTGATTGTAACAGGGATATATACAGTACATGCATACATACATTTATAGGGCTGATCAAAAGTCGCTTCCTATTGCAATGTTTTCGACTGTAAGAAAGTAATAGACGTGAATAGCATCTTTTCATATCTTTCATGTCGTCTTTTCGACAAAAAGCCTCATCAGTTGCACCGAACTGTTAAGAGCTTAACGACCAAAGGAACCGTCCACGGTATATAATAAAGGTTAATTATTGGAAATTTACTAGACATGAAAAGTTTTGTCATTCACTATTTCAGAGGTAATTAATATTCATTGTTATGATATACAGGGTGTCCATAAAGCTGCTATTTACAAAATGAGAGCAAAGAAAAGCTGTATCGCTTCTTTACGGACACCCTGTATTATAATTGTTAGAATTTTATTTCTATGCATGCGTTGAAGAGTTGATATTACCATCGTCCTCAGAGCGCATGAGCTTTGCTTTACAGTACCTGTTCAACTTTCAGCATTTGCGGTCAGCACTTTACAGTCCCTGGTCAACTTTCAGTATTTGCGGTCAACACTTTGTAGTTCGTGAGCGTTCGCAAAATATATTTGCGCCATAATTTTATTTTCTCTATGTATTATTTTGATTGTAATTACGTTAAATATCCTTGACAAGTGCATAAATCTAGCATTTGAAACATAGGAGCATTACAATGTACTCAATGAATCATATCGACCTAATGCAGAATCAAAAATATCAAATTGGTAAACGATTTATTATTAACACAATGGTTTTTTTATTAACACAAAACTTACCAGCATTTTGGTTTTCTGTCAGATAACTGACAATATCCGATAAAGTTGACTCTTTCGTTCTTCGTATCTTTTACTACTGATATTTTCTTTATTATCATTTCTGCGGTTCTTTTCATTTTAAGTCGCTGTTTGGTTAATTAATAGAATTTAACAAATTTTGTATAAAACTGGGCACTAAAGTATAATTCTGATCAAATTTAATTTCAAAAGTTTTTTATTTAGCAGCCTATGTCTATTCCTAGTCCATTGATAGAAATATTATGTAATTCTAGGTGTGGCCATAAACTTCCTTATGTCATGTTATATGGCCGACAAATAGAACGCTGAGATAGGGTAATGTCTGGTAATATCGACAGTTAAGCCACTTTTTCAAAATGATGTTCTAGAACTTCAGAATCCCATCCATGCGTGCAGTAAATTGCACCAATAAATAGTTAGCTCTCGAAGGTACAACAGAAACTTGGTGGAACGCTTCTAATACCCTCATCCTGACAGATATCGTAGCGTGAAGTGAGTCGCCGAATTCTGCAATATATTGCCCCAATCAATGCACGCGCCATCTGACAGCTAAGTGATTGGTTATTCCATAGCATAGGGGGTTTAGTTTCACAGAATAGTAATGACTTCGTCAAATTCTTTAGTTCTTTTAAGTCATATTGTTATATGGAGTCGATGCATAAATGTCGGGTAATATCGACACCGCTGTCGATAGGTACCAAACAGCATTTTTTCAACAAAATGCTGACTAAATAGCCATTATTTTATCATTATTGCTTACTGACTATTAGGATATTGCTTTCACAAGATTTGAATGCATCCCTTTGTGAATTATTAGGTCTATTTAGACCATGCATGGAAGATGTCGGGTAATATCGACAGTAAAAATCAGTTTAAGGGCTCCCACGGTTGTCTCTCTCCCTATTTATATGAATTATGACATCTAAATAATCCCTTCTTACTCGAATCTATTAATCCATCGGTTTAACACGGGATTGTAGTTGAAAAGTAAAATGTGTGGCCAATAATGATATTCGTATAATATCGACACATTGCACGGCGACATCGATAGTCCCCTAAAGAAGTGTCAGAAAATGCCAAATATGACAAACTAGAAATTTTGCATGTTGCATGTAACGAAACTTGACACGCCTGTTGGCTTTTTCGTAGTCTGCGAACGTGAAATTTCATCGCTTTCCGGTGCGTTGCATGCTTGCGTTACATGCATGGAAGATGTGTAGAATTATTCTTTGTCTTTGACGATGATGGATTCGTCTGTCTAGATTGTTTTCAGTTGTGAATTTTCGCCTTTTCAGACAACCAAAGAGGCAGCAGATATGTAAGCTTGGGTTTCATGCACTATATAACATCGTTAGTTTGCTATACCTGGCAAATTTGGACGCTTCTTTTTGGGACTGTCGACATTACCCGACGTGTCGATACGAGCGTATCATGCGAGCATCGATACAATTTACGCACCTTTCTTTTCACCTAGAATCATGAAATACATCGATGAACTAATTAAGCCGATCAAGAAGAGATTATTTGGATATCATAGTTCACATCAAAACTGAGAAACACAGCCGCGAGAGTCCGAAAACCATTTTACTGTCGATAATACCCGATTTTACCGTATCTAACATATTCTAGATGGAGATGCATGCATATAGAAACAAATTACCTTCACCCGATTAAAAAGTCCTTTTCTGCAGTCTGAGCGATATCGTTGTCTCGATCGCTGCGCTCTCTCAACAACGATATCGCTCCTCGTACTGAAAAGTTGACTTTTTAATCTTTGCGAAATAATTGTTGACTATCATTTTGATCAGCAATTCTATTATTAATTACTAGACATGAAGTGCATCATCCATAATCAGCATCTTTTGGCCATGACAATATTATGTGTGATTAACGATCCAAAATGCACTGCTGTGAATTATTTTTCATGATGCAGATAGAAGCGGAGTTTGACTAAGGCATCATCTCGTCTTGTCACAATCTCATCTTGTCACATTCCTTTTATGCAGGAACATGCATAATAGAATTTATGGAATAGCATTTCAATTTGCACTTGTCTTCTTTTTTCTGCTGTCGGAATTATAGTTGAACGTGCCTTGATAACCGGCAAGTACGATTAATTATCGTTAAGCTCCATCCTAATCTTACGTAGAAGCTGAAAAGAAAGTCAGTCCCTGTTACATCCATCGATGGATTCTCAGAAATAAGTTCGAATTCAACTTCGAATCGTTCAGCTCTGTTATCAACATGACTGCTCGCCAGTTTTTATTTTATGTGCATAAAAAATGAAGAACAATCTGTAACATGATTCGTTCACATGAAGAATCATGACTGACATCATCAAGAATCGAAAAAGGATTCAGCTTATTTGACGAGCATCGAAGTGACCGCTCATCGCTGGAAAAAGAAAAAACAGGAGCCCATATTGGATTTCCTGCAAATGGTTGCAGTCGGAGTTTCCTCTCAGTGTTAGTTTATCTACACAGGGCAGTGATGAAATAGGCATAACATCAGCGTCCATAAGTCAAATCATAAATCGGACAACCAATGGCAGGCGCGATTCCGAATTGTGCGCCTCAGCGCACGATTAATCGAAAATCGTGCGATTCTGAGATTCAGTAATTAGAAGTTTAAAGTTAATCTAGCTTGCTTTATTTTTCGAAGTTTGATAATTACCATTAAAATTGAGAGCATGTGACACTTCCACAGTTTGTTTAGACTCGAATTATTATTAATGCTCGAATAACTAATGCGATGCTATATTTTTAGATATTTGGGAAAACATCATGATAAATCAGAACACATAAAAAGTCGCAAACAGGGAATGAAAGTATTAACAATCTATTTATAAGATTCTACTGCAAATCTGCCATCACAGAAGTACTGTAAGTGCATCATGTACATGTATTATGAAGTACATTATAAATATTTTTACTTCCCAGTTTTAGTTCTTTTGGTATTTATCAATCATATTTTGTCGAACATAGCTGTAGGAGTAGCTATTTGCCGTTTCTTCTATCAGTCCTGTAATAAGCATAATTATGCATCAGTTAAATCAAACTATTTAACATATATCGATTGCAAAACATTAGCAAATCTAATAGAGAGACGTCATCAGACTTGAACAATTTTAGGCACAAACTTTGGGACAACCCTAAACACCGCGCTTTGCCCTACAGGGGTTCGCTAGTGCGGCTCGGAATGTTCAAAATTGGCTTAAAATATTTAGAACTGGCTCCCTACAATCTTTCTGATTATCAGCCGCACTGCAAAGCCTGGATAAATATACAAAGAGCAGCCCGTTGTGCACTCCTTCAGCATGCTAAGCCATTCCCAGTAGTATTGACAAGCCCTTTTTATAAGGCTTGTTTTTTTGTTTTTTAAGGCTCAGAGTCTCCTGCTGCCAGGGAATGCTTGTGCTTAAAACTTAAATAGCTCAAGTCTAATGACATCTTTCTATTCTACGTTCAAGCGAACGGCACCCTGCCATCTTCATAATTAGCAAATCTGCAAGTGTAATTGTCACTGGGTTGTGTTCATAGCATGCATATCTAATATAAATGAGGCATTGATGCGCATTGTTATCAATTATTTATGTGATTTGATGCGAAGATCATAGAAATTGATAACAATAAAGCCTCTAGAATGGAAGTAAAGCTTCATGCAATACACAATAGTGGCACAAAAATCGCACGCATTTTCACTTAGATACACTTGTCAACGGCTGTATCATTGGACTAGAATCAGTCACATGTGCAATTCTGGGCCTTTCATTGGTTCTTCATGCCCCTACTTAGTTCCCCCGGATATGCCGCGACCTTGAGTCAATTTCCATTCTAGTCAACTTCAGATAAACAATCTATTTCTATGGCGGAGATATAACATGATAGGGACCTTCTATGCTTGACTGCCTTGACAACATACGTTAATCGTACAGATCGTGCACCTGACCTAAACGAATGTGTTTAATGCTGTGGTATAAAACAACGCATTCCTGCGGTATGGCATGGAAGTCCATGGGTATGGGGAACTCCCATATAGATTTCACACGGCAACTCTGTCTAGCTATACATGGTCTCAGGAACGAGCACCTGCGCGTTGCAAATATCTCAAACGATGAGAGAGTGGATAGAAACATTGTTTTCACCTCTATAAGCAAATTTCACTGGGAAGTCACACTGTAAAAAAATCGCACGATTCCTAGTCATTCAAGAATCGCACGATTGATTCCGTTGCACGATAAATCGTGCGGAATCGATTAACTGCGCTCCCGCCACTGAACATCACACGTTCGAACTCGTTTCCACGCACATTAGCTTTCTCAGAACATCAGTTGGCGCCTCAAGACATTATTGAAAATATTTTGTGGACTGATAAGTCCCACTTTTATTGGACGATAAAGTCATCACACACACAACTGTGTAATATGGACATTTGAAAAGCCAAAACAAATAACTGGCACTATTCATACGATCGGAGAACATGGGTAACACATTCTTTTGTGAAGAAGATGATCACCAGACTTTGATTGGTTCGGCATGAAGACGGTGGACTTTAGTCAAGTGAAATTCACAAGCTATAAGGAAAACTTTCTTTATATGTGAAATTATAGCAAATAAATAATTGTTTCATTTGTGATGTTTCTCCAATTGATACCGTCAATGGATGTACGTGGCCTGCAATTCATGTCAGTTACTCAATAGTGAAATAGTAAGTCAGTGCCAATTTTTTTAATAGCAAGCCAAATTTTTTTAAAATTATGCTACGTTACTTCATTGAATATTAACCCTTTCATGCTCATTATTTTCAAAATTAAAGTTCTTTTAAATTGTTTTCTTTACATGTAATCTGCGGGCGTTCTAGGGATTGTGCGAAGTCAGGAGAGGTGCCATTAGAATTGCATTGATCTCCTCTTTCTTTTGGTTACAAAATTTTGCCGCTTTGGGATCAACATTGCTGCGAAATGTTGTCCCAAAAACTGCGGGTCGGAATGTCTTCAAAAAGGCACAATATGTATGAAAGGGTTAAATAACTTATTAGATAGTAAATAAACTTTCATGTCTAATGATTTCCCAATAAATATCATTCAGAAAAAATGCCATTCATGTCTACATGACTTCTTTCTTACAGTCAGAATAATAAAAACATTTAATATGTCTCCCAGGGTTGAAGGGAGCTTGCAGTAGAACGAGATGTCAGTCACAAGATTAGTGTATTGGCAGGAAGCTGGACTGAAATACTTTGTCGATTGTAAATTGTGACATGTACGTCACACGTATATGTACATCAAAAATATTAAGCACGTATTTAACCACCTATTTAGATTTTTACAAGCTATCACAACGGAGGCTTTATTCGCCCAAGTTCATACCGTATGCTAATGAAAAACTTTCGCTGTTTTCAGTTGACCCCGGTAGCTATCCGATATATAATGCCATTTTATCGCCTAAATAGAGAGGGGGCGCTTAACGGTATTTAATATTATCTTCGATTAGGACAAGGCTACATAGGAGTTGTATTAGCAAAAAGTTGAGATAACAATTTGACATTGAGGTGGAATATTTGTCAAGGCTGTGAGAGTCCACAAGTATAACAGGCAACGAGCCTTGAATTGTTGACATGCTTCTCTCTCTGCTTTTTGTGTGATACATAAAGATATCAGCTTGACCTATATAACACAGTCAACCTTCAAGATAAAACAACTCAGGTTGGTTTCGCATTTTCGTTTTGGGACATGAGTCCAATTCTATGTCCCTTACAGACTAACTCCATTTTAAATAACAAGATTATTTATATTTCTCGCAATACAATGATGCACCATAACGTCTGGAATTACAATTGAAACTTTCAATTTGCTTTAGCTTTAGACTTTAATACATCTGCTTATTTGAAGAATAAGATACTGGGTTCAATAGCTCACATGTGAATTGATAATTGCCTACATTTGTTGATTTTCTATTATCCGATATGCGATATAATTTTCAGATGTGATTAAACGAAAACAGATTTGCGACCTTAAAAACTGTTTTGCTTAGACAAGAAATATTTTTTCCATTTTGTGCCAACTGCATCCACATCGCATCAAAACGTGCTTGTGCCAATTTGATGTCTGCCATAAAGTGTACTTTCAAATTCATCAAATATCCAGATAAAGTCATATCATGATTTGCATGCAAATTACATTTTGTCGATAGCAATTGAAATGTAAGGATAAGTCTACCACACTGCTTGTTATTTCTAATATTCCCATTAGATTGGCTGTTAAAGAAAAGGACGAACAACTCCATTATTAGAGCATCATTTCTTTGCTCTGAAAATCATCATTTATGCTATGTGTGCGGCTTGCAAAACGAAATGCATGTTTGTAAACAAGTTAAGTAAACTCGGCATCTTAATACACTGTCTGTATCACCAACTTTCAAATTGCTTTTTCTTGCACCGTGAAATTCGATTATAACGACAAAGGCTTGCGACTTATATTCATCGATCAAATGCTCTATAGCCGAAATTATGCCGTGCTATATAACAGCGAACATTATTTCACCGTGACTTGCACTGGTGCGGTAGGAATTACCCGCAGAAGATTTGTTACAGTTGGTCTTCCAATCAAATAATGGGCCTGAATGATAATTTCCCAAAAGTTGAGAGAGGCCCAAACCCATGAATTTATGATTAAACTATAGTTTTGGCGAAGTCTTTCTACCGGAGAGGCCATCGTCAGGAGAATGAAATACACGTGTACAATCATTTCGCAAATACGTGAGAACGCAATTCATGTACATCGGTAATTTGAAAGCAGCATGCATGTGCATATTGACAACAAGTGATCGTTCTTATCTATTTGTTACATGACTGTCTATTTCAATCCACTGATGGTGGCTTGTTGCACCGGCCTAGTCACAATGGAGTTTAATAACCTTACATACCCATGATTTTCGGCTTCTCTGAACTTTTGGAAAGGTCTTTGCATAAGAATAAGCAAGGCACGGAGAAACATTTCACATAATGGTGCTTTGTTAAAATAGTCCCTGATATGCGTGCAATCAACATTCATCTGATATGATAAGGCCTACTTCAGAAACTATTCACGAGGCATGCACACTTAAATGCACATGCAGGCCTACATGCACTCTAATGCATTTACGCAGATAAACATTCACTACACATGGATGTAAAAGTATTTGAGTGTTAGTTTGTCATTTTTTAGTGCATCTGGCATTTGAAATTTGCAGAATATATGGCTGCATTGTTGTAGTAGTAGTAGTAGCAGTGTATTTTATTGATGAAATAGAAATCAGGAAATACATCTTGACATGCAAAGTGATTCAAAGTAGATGAAATCGATTGTCCAATTTGTACATTTACAGAAATGAAATAGCGTATTAAATGTTAAAATGTCTGCACATGAAAGGGAAAAATGAATTCGCATAGATATTGCAATGGCAAAGAGCAACACGGAACTTTTTCGAAAGATGGAGCACAAGAGGCACACACGAATGAAGCGGGTGAAATTAATCTTTCGATACAAGAGTCCACAGGCTCGTAGCGATATGTACACGTCGGTCAGGAAGAATAGTTCGAGTACAAGAACACGACCAATTTTGACTATCGTATTCCCTGTACATAATACGATGTGCACGGTTGTGTATTTTCCTCAGCATCTTGGCTTGCTTGTCATTTAGTCCCACAAATAGAGGGCAGCAGTATTCCATCATTGATCTCGCAATTGCTATGTACACTCTATGAAGATCGTCAAGCGAAATCACGGGTCTCAACTTGCGAAGAATATGAAGTCTCTGACTGCATTTACAGCGTACGTATTCAACGTGAGCGTCCCAGTTCAGTCTATTGTTGAATACTACTCCCAGCAGTTTCATAGTTGTAACTTGAGGAATAGTCGTGGGCTTTGGTAAATCAGTTGGGTTACGGGTTACAAGCAAAAATTTTGATTTCTTGGTATTCACCACTAGATTGTTCGCGCTGGACCAACGAATGAAATTCTTAATTTCCAACTCAATTAGTTCGTGAATTTTTTCCTTTGATCTTGAATGCAATGGCAAGACCAGCGTCACGTCATCCGCGTATTTGACCACAGCAGTGTTTTGAATTGCCGGAGAAAAATCGCAGGTGAAAGAGCAAAATGAGCTCGGCCCGAGGACTGAGCTTTGCGGTACACCTCTTCTTATTGGTATGCCACGGGACAAGGTACTTTCTAGCCTAACGACTGCCTTACTATCTTCAAAGTAGCTCTGAAGCCAACGCAGAAACCCACTTGGAAATTGAAAGTCTGCATGTTTTCTAATAATAGCATCGTAAGTAATAGAATCGAATGCATGTGACAGATCGAAACTTAAAATACAAACTCCAAAATAAGACTTATCATCGTAGATTTTGGCGGCTGAGTCAAAAATGCTAATAAGAGCAGTGGTTGTAGAACAGTGTGGACGAAATCCATGCTGCTCATGACCAAAAGACCGCTCGAATAAAGGACGGAGATCATCCAATATAGCACGTTCCAGTAGCTTTGTTGGCAAAGGTAGAAGCGAAATGTGACGCAAGTTATTTATTTTTTTGTATCCATGTTTAATTATTAGCTTACGCTGATAGCACATTTTATTTATGGTTTATTATATTTTATATATTTATAGTTATTTGGGAACATTGGTAAGTTTTCATAATTTTTAAAAATCAGAATCAGACATCTAGAATGGCTGAAAAAGTTGATGGACTGCACAAAAGTGCTAGTAGTCTGCGCACATTTTCAGAAAAAATGTATGCATAACATAGGCGCATGTATTTCTTGTTAATGGACTACATCCATGTTATTCGTGTTCTTCAAGTCATATCCATGAACGCCATTAGGCTGTATTAATTTAGGGATCGATTTACAGTCAGAAATGGAGGCAGTTAATCAGCTCAAAATTCTATTCCTTTATATACTCATTGACAAAATTTTTGAAACATTTGCTTCTTTAACTTCTTTCATTTTTGACTGTTATATATACATCTATGCATGATACCTTGATAATTTAGTCACAATCTCCACCAAGTCGCTAGCACAGAAAAACAACACATGTAGCAGATTCAACTTTAATAGCGCGCGTGCCCCCCTCTAGCTCCAATACATTCAGTAATCCGAGATGGCATGGATTCACAAAGTTTCTGAATGAAGGATGTTTCAAGGAGAAGCCACTGCTCTGTCAGTCTTTCAGAGAGAATCTTCAGGGACTCTGGTGGAAGTGAATAGCAGTCTCTCACTCGCCGCCTAAGCTCGTCCCAGACTTGTTCAATGGGTGACAAGTCAGGTGAGCGTGCAGGCCAGTCAAGGATTTGAATGTTCAATCTCCTAACACTGGCAATGACAGCCGAGGAGCGATGTGGTCTTGCGTTGTCGTCTTGGAAGACGAGATCCTCCACCCTGACCACTGGGGCAACAACAGGAAGCACAATTTCATTAAGATACCTCTCTCCAGTCAACGTGCCTTTTATGATGACTGCTGTCGTTCGTCCACCATGCCAAATGCCACCCCACAGCATAACACTTCCACCACCATACTATCGTGTTCTTTAATACAGCATGGGGCAAAGCGTTCACCTGGAAGACGATGCACTCTGACACGACCGTCATTGAAATCCAGAGTGAATCTCGATTCATCGGTCCACAAGACTTTCTGCCAGTGAAGGTCATTCCATGAGCGATGGGCCAGGCAACTCGTCTTCTGCGGTGCTCAAAACTCAATGGAATTAGGACAGCTGGTCGTCGCGATTGAATTCCAGCTTCTCGCAATCTTCGGTAAGCCGTTCGAACGCTAGTCTATATTTGAGGCACTCTTCCAGTGTACGACTAGCTTTGGGACTGACACAAATCTATTCCTCTTTGCAGCTAAAATTAGACGTGCGTCTGTCCTTCCTTCAGACTTTCTTGGTCGACCAGATCCCTTCTTCTTTTTAACATCTCCTTCTGCTTTCCATCGACACCACCACCTCCAAACAACGACTCTCGATAGTTGCAGCTCTTCGGCAACACTCGCACAACTTCTACCACAACGAATCATTCCAATAGCCATACCTCTGGTAAACTGATCGTGTGCCATTTTATTTTACAAAAGCTGGATTTCAGTTCACGTTTATGTTCAATTTGCAAAAGCAATTGTCCTAAGCTTTTCCATGATAGTTTCCCCAAAACTTATCATATCAATATTTTCCCATAGAAATACAGCTTAGGACAATGTGTCATTATTATGTAGATTTTGCATGTAACAATGTAACATGTAACGCTTGCGCGCACTCAAAATTCTGCATTGTTACATGCAAAATCTACATAATAATGACACATTGTGACAGTTGTATCGATATCAAAATTTGAAATTTGACCACCATAGATCTTTCTCCATTCTCTAATGTGTTGAATGGTAATACATAGAAAGCGAGATGTTGCATCATACCTGAGAAAAAAATGAAACAAACTTCAATTCAAGCCAATGATAGTTTGTTTCATTAATTATGTCAATGAGTATAATTTTCTCAATATATGTACATGTATTTTTATCAAATAGAATAGTATGTGACAGAAATTTTTCTATTTGTGTGCTATGCATCCATTTTTGTGATACAATATTATAGTTTTGCATCCCTATCAGGCACTAGAGATTGTGAAAGTACAAGCAGGGATGTCTACGAATCATAGAAAGTGTTTCCCTTTCTACAATCCCTGGTACAAGCAGGTATTGTATGTCATGCCAATACTACTCAGGGGCGTCTCCCACATTTTAACGAGGTCTTGCGTTGTATGGCCTGCAATGTGATTACAGCTGTGATACCGCTTCTTGGCAGCTTCCTTTGCTGCTCATAGGAGTACAGCTACTTCTTCTGCCAGTCTATTTGTCTGTCGCATTGAATAGGTACATTAAGCTTAAAAGTATGATCAAAGAGCAAAATTAGCTTTATTATTAGACTATGAAGCCATGTCTAATACCAACTGCAGGCCAAAGGTGTATCGCATTACGTTCACTTTCAATTTCTATAGAGTTAGTTATGAACTTTATATCAAAACTATATATCTAAATGTGATTTCAGATATATATTTTCAAAAGTAACTAGCGAAGCGAGAAAACAATGCACATCGAAGAAACGTGCATCAAATCAAAACCACAAATTTGTGTAGCCATGATAGTGGAATGACTCAGCCTGCTTTCTGACATTGCTTATTATGATTTTGCAGCATTTCATCTCCCTCTGTATAGAATGTTGCGAAGTTAAAAAAAGTGATTTTCGAATTCGGCACGGTCTGTAGGTAGGCCTATAGCAAGAAAAACACAAAAAGAGAAGCAGAACCTGGCATGCTTGAGACACGTGAGGACAGTTGAAGACGCCTTCCACGACATGATTGAAACCGTGATAAAGAAACTCATGAGCATCATTCATGTTATAGGACAAGTTCTCACTATCATCACTTTTAACCATTCATTGGACTGGTTTTGGGGCAATCCGAAGGAATTTTCCGGCATTATATTAATGATGTGTGGATTGCATATCAACATATGGAATGTTCGTGACTAGAGGATCTTTGGATAGATGCAGGGTTGTTTGGATAATGGCATTGGATCAAGCACGTTTGGCAAAGTTTCAGGTGGTAAAGTGTAATATAGAGCTGTCAGAGGACATCTTCTCACTTATAGAAAGTGCTGTTGAGATGGAAGTGGAACTTCTTCGAATATTGACTTGAGCAGAATGACAAGAGTGAATCTGTATCTGACTTACAACCAGGGCTGGGACCGGTTTTTTTGTAACCGGTTAACGATTATATTTTAACCGGTTAACCGGTCAGAAATGTTAAATGAGGATTCCCGGTATTTACTTGGTTGTCAAGGTTTATGGACAATTACGGACCTTGTCAATTTGGGTTTCGACCGAATTCCTCCACTTGCAGTGCTTTGATTTCATTACATGACTGCATTATTTCACGTTTAGATGATAGTTCAGTCGATGCAGTTGTGGTTGCTGCGTACGTACGACTATTCAAAGGCCATTGACTTCGCAACCAATTTCAATTGGTCAACCGAAAAGATTAACTGGTCAACCGGTCATCGGTTAACCGATCCCAGCGCTGCTTGCAGCATCAATTACCCGCAAAGCACACAGCTTTATCAATAAATTAGTGATATAATTGGTTGGAGAATTCCAGTCGCAGATGAATATTATTAAAGATCTTTGCAGTCTGGCATAGATATTTACGTTTAATCGAAATGCTTCTCACTTTCATTAAATCTTCGCGAACAGGAAGTTGAACCTTGCACACTGAAGCTTTCTCAGCAATGTTACTATGGATATCTACGCGTACAACCATACAAATTGTGCTAGATGGGATCCATTGCGCTTGTACGATATGACGGATCTTGGACAGTGAAACAAAGCAGATCTGTCTAATTTCCAATTGGAATTGAAAAATAGCTTTTTCAGCAAATGAAGCTATAGTTATTGCTCATGGCATCACCACCAGTTCGATAAATTTCAGTGCTGAGCATCTGTTGATCACGAAGAAGTGGATACACTTATAGATCCATTGCTTACTGATAGTTAATGCAAAGGATGCTACAGATGAAGCATTTCGAAGACTTCATGTACGGTAGCTGTCATCTGTCGAGATACATGTACGTGCTGATATTCATGTTCATATGCCTATTGAACAAGATATAAGTATCTGGAAGTGATGAGGATCCGATGAAAGGTGAACGATAGGCAGTGCACGAACGGTCTGTACTTGGTATAGACATAAGGCTTAACTTTGGCTACAATTGATCATTTCACTTTTGCGCTTATTGTATTCAAAGCGACAAACAAATAGACCAGCAGGAGAAGTAGCTGTACTCCCGTCAGTAGTAAAAAAGCTACCAAGAAGGTATATGATGTCTTTGCCATAAAATGCGTGAGTTCATGCTAAGTCACATGATGTATAATTCCTTGTTGGGTATGTTTCACTACTTAACAGACAACGTTGAAATGGGCCTGTAAATACATAAAGTAGGCTACGTGTAAAGGTATCAAACCGTATAAAGATCTGTAATTTTTGCGATGCAATTTTACTTTCAAGTATTCTTGCTGGATTATATTTGTACACTGCGGCACCATATAATGTGCACCAGGGTGGTATTGTCGTGCGAATAGCCTACCGTTAGTGGAGCCTATGAACGGTTTTGGATAGCCGTCTAGGTGACGTATGTACACGTAGGCCTGCATGTAGTTCCATGGAATTTTACCAATTTATGTTACTTAAAATTGTGTGGCTTTGTAGGCGGATAGGTGCACTGTACTTACAGACCGCTATTTTTCGATGAAATAGGGTCATAGCAATAATTTGATAGCACAAAATAAGAGCGTCTGCAATTTCATTAGGCCTAGGTTATTCACTTTTCATTATTCATGACGGTTTTTGAATGCAAAATGTAATTCTTTATTGGAAGCAAATTAGTTGCTTGCTAAAAATCACTTGCTGCTGCATGCATTTGCATACAAAATTCCAATTCATATTGTTTTATTTCCAAAACTGGGTAATTTTACAAGTTAATTGGATCGATGATAGAATATGTGCAAGTGAAATTGAATGTAACAGTCTGAAATAGTGATATGATATCGGAGAGCAAAACGATTGCGTGCAATTGCAATTTTACCAAAGATCATCATATATCAGAAATGTTGCGTGCTTGGAAGGTATGAGAGATTTATAGAGATATGTTCAGTATTAAAAATGGCAACTACCTATAATTATTGATAATTATTTGATAGTGCATAGAAATTTCCATTTTCATTTTGAAAAAAAATTGTTCAAATACCATCAGGAATTTTGCAAATTGCTTTTTAATCCACTTGACAAAAGGCATGTATGAATTATAATATACAGTATATGCATTGTGTAATTATGTCGAAATGCGACCATTATGTATTGCACAGAAGTCCCTTGCAAGTTAAAAAGTACAGAATAAAAGAATTTCAAAATGATTTCTGCATTTTAAAATTGGTAGTCTACGCGCCATCTCGCGGGATACTACTTGCAGTCCTCCATCCCAATTAGGTTGCCCTCCACTGTCCCCAGGACTATCCCTTGCAAAAGTGAATCTGAGCGCGCTGTCCCATTCCAATTCTACTTCTGATCGATTTGTATAATTTAATTGGTTGATTTTATTTATAAAAGAACTTCTTAAAAATACTTGTCATGATATCGCACACCTACGTCCATGTCACGCTGCAATTACATTAAAAGTCCTACGTTGCCATCAAAGACTTGCATACATACGCACAGTAGATGTTCTTGATAATTACTCGAAATTTGGAGGGTGAGTACATCTACATCTGCGAGCGTTGGATTGAAGACATACTTCTGAGACTGATGCGGGAAATGAGTGTGCATCAATAGTCTAATGTAAAAGAAGTGCAGAGTGAAGAGAAAATGAGGAAAAGGAGTGAAGGTATTAGAGATAAGGGAGTCAGAAGGTCAGTTTGAGATTGTCAGAAAGATAACAAGGAGCACGATTGTGAAGACAGAACATGAGTAAAGTCAGCTGAACATATAGTCGCTTATTGACTGGAAGTCGTAGGAGTTCATGCAGGAGAGAAGAGATATGATCGGAACGAGAAGTAAAAGTATGCAATATAAGCAAATGCGGTTATCTCACTTTGAAGGCGCTTCATAGTGGTCTGCGGCGCACCGGCTAGGACTGCTAAACAATAGTCAAGTCTACTGAAAATGTGGGTGTGGGAGGCGACCAAGTTGGCAGCTAGGTGTTGTCACCTGTAACAAGGATGAGCGGATATCTCGGATGTGTCTTAGTATTGCGAAGCAAGATGAAACCGTCCTTGATCAATGGCAAAGTCATTGAGCCAGTTTACATAAGTGTGTATGCAAGAAAGACACTTTTGTGAGTTCGAAAAATAACTTTATTGACTCTTAGTTTTTCGGACGTTTCGCTTCAAGCCAGACTCACTACAAGCTGAAGCAACATCTAGGCACACAAATAACGCGTCATAATCAATCATGGAACGTGATAATGTAAGACAGACTATTGGATGAAATTATAATAAACTTATAGACAGACAATTTACGAGAACTGAATCACAAAAAAGACGAGGTATAAAAAGACGATGCAAAATGACGGATACCACTATTTTTCAAACATGTTTAAATTACCATTATAAAACGATGAGGAAAAGAACGCACGTGTGCAATTAACAAGCCAAAAAAGTTGTGAATAATGTTCGCATCATTCATCGCGGCATGGTAGCATTTGTAGCCAGACTGGCTATCACCTATCGAAGAAAATATCGTTCGAAAGCTTGTTCACCGGTGAAGTTATGTTTCAAGCCCAGAAAAGTGCCTTTCTTGTTTGCATACCGGTAAGGCGTGATGTATCGACACAGATAAAAATTAACTTGGTAGGGAGAGATTTCTTGCATCTTGTTGCAGAGCACCATACAGTCTCAGATTTTTTGGTGTTCAAACTGAGCTAATTGGAATTCAACCAAGAATTCGCGCAATCAATGTTTGAAGGAACTCACGAAGCAATCATGCAGAATCACTCGCTTTACAGGATCTGTAGATAGAAATATCATCCGCCAGCGGAGGTATATTCATGTCACTCTCTTCAATTATTCGAATTGAGTTTGTGGCATACAACATTAAATAGGAGGGGCACAAGGATTGAACTGTACTCCTGCTATAACTGTAGGAGATTCATTTCCCCTGAGTACGAATAATGGGCTTCCCAATTCTGAAAAATGAAGTGGACCAACTCAACGCTGAACCGATGATTCCAAAAAGTGATGTTAAAGCGCTAGATTAGCATGTTTTGACTGAAATAGTAATCGAATGCCACGGTCAAGTCGAGAAAGAGAGAAAGTTCATCTTTGTTTAATGATTTTAGTAGGTTAGTGGCTTTGTGGAAAATTACGGTTTCCGTAAAATAATGTGATTTACAAGCTTGCACGTTAATGTATTGTCTTTCCAGCTGAGAGTGCATTGTCGACGGTGTGATGAATAGCGACTGTGGGAAGGAGTACGTCAATCAGCTAGTCAACACAGTAGTTCATAGTTCCTGCACCGAAATCGTGACTCGGACTTGTCTCAGGTAGCGAGTGCTCACACCTGGAAATGACGTTTGCTGTGTTCTTGCATATCGAAGTGGATGCAGTGAAACAATAAATGATCCTGCAAACGAACCTGAGACATTTCATCGATTTCCTCTTAATGAACCTAAGATATCAATTTGGATCAAAACAGGGATGCGGAGTCTTATCATTTTGATAGGACTCCGACTCCGGGTGGCCAGAATATAAAGCCTAGTTTTTTGAAAAATTAAGTGGGAGCCTACATCATAGATCATTATAGGCTTACCTGAACCTATATTTAGTGATCATTGCTTTATCAACATCAATCATTTTCGATGAAAGTTCATAAAATGTCGCTTTAAGTTGGATCCATGTGACTCGGCTCCTCCCATCTTGTTGATCCGTGCTTCACACATGTTTTCTTCAGTCTCTACTGTGACGAAAATGCAGACTTCTCTCTCTTTCCTCATCAAGACTCGGCAGAAGTGATACTTAACGTACATTAACTTTCAAGGCAGCGACGACCAATGGAGTCGCTTGCAGGAGCCATTGATCGGCGCAGACTCTCCTTCCCTTCGCTGACGGGAGGGCGAAGCGATGCCCGGTGACAGGGAGCCGGCGAGTGGCTGGGCGCCAATCATACGCTCCAGGTGGATGATCGATCCCACACATTTGGAGAGACATCAAAACTCCCTGCTGACGGACCAAACTCTCTCATCTCTCTCCCGCCTACAGTAGGCACGATCTCTTGTTGGGAATCAACGACGCTGCTGCGACCCTTCGGCTCACGACCGCTGTCATTGCCAAGTTGACAACTGCACGTACACTCACATTCTCTGCGAACGCCAAATCGGCTCTCTCAAGGGCCACCACCTGACTTGCACTTAATAAATACATTCACTCACAGGGATTTGGCCTTTTTTCTGTTCGTACCTTGGGGAGGTCGTAACAGAAAATTGGGGGCTCAGCCGGGATTGTTCCAAATTTCATCAAAGTTGTCTTATGCTACTTACGTTGGCATACTTTTCCCATAAGCTACTTACGTTAGCGTTTTTCCGAGTTCAGTTAACTACCGCTTAAGTTATCAGTCTTCAAAAAGTTACATAGACATTTATACTCGCGTCTAGCATAGATTCTATTAATCTATTCTGTTCAAAATGCAGACAGTGAGGTTTTGACGTCTATTCCTTCTTACGATGAAATTTTGAATTTCAAAAAGACTGAACTACTTGAGTTTAGCTAGACACCCTCAGCATTTCGTGCAGTCATAATTTAACAAAAGCGGATATCCGCTCTACCTAAACATTTTCGCGGCCCTTTGACGCGATCCTTCTGATCATGGTTCTGTTAACGGCGATATTGAATCTGAGGATGAGGACACTTCCGAAATTAAAGCTCTGAAATTAAAATTGAAAATTGAGCAAAATTTCTAAACGAGAGAGATTACGTTATCTACAGGAATCAAAGCCGGCTTCTCCTTCTACTGACAGTTTTGACATTAACAAAGTGGAGAGGCTTTTTTTTATGTGCCTCCGTTTAAAGAATCAGATGTGGACAGTTTATTTCCTCCATTTTGAGAGGGTTGCTCAAATCATGAAATGGCCGAAAAACATATGGCCAATGTTTGCTCCAGAGCGTTTTGGTAGGAAAAGCTCAGGAGGCTTACGTGACCCTGTCGCTAGAAGAGAGTTCGGATTATGAAATTGTCAAAAGTCGTATTTTGAGAGCATTTGAAAAGGTCCCTGAAGCGTATCGCTATCGATTTCGCAGCCTAAAGAAATCCGAGTCTATGACCTACTCTGATCTTGAACATTCTAAGAAGTCGCATTTGACCGTTAGTGCAGATCCATGATGGTAGATAATTTTTGAGCAATTAAGAGAATTAATCCTCATCCGAGGAATTCAAACAGTGTCTCCCTGAAGACATGAAGACATTTATCGAGGACAAAGATCCTGACGATTACAAAGCTTGGATTATGTTATCCGAGGAATATGCAATTTTTCTCGTAAGCGCTCTAATAAAGAGAGGAAAAGCACATTTAATCACACGGATCAAGGCGCCCTCCAAAATGAAACAGTCTGATAACAGACCGTTCGAAACACTTTTAACGGCTCCATTCCACCAGACCGGTGACTTGTCACTACTGCAAGAAAACCGGTCACAACAATTTCTGAGTGTTTCAAACTCAAAAGAAAGAAAGAGGAAGAGAAAAATTCCGCAAATACAGTCGACTCTAAAGATGTCTTAGCCTCACCGAAAGGAGATTTTCTCCCGTTCACATTCGAGGGCACAGTCTCGTTGGACAATAAAAATGAGGTCCCTGTCACCATTTTGCGTGACACCGGAGCTATTCGATCTTTCATTTTATCAAATGTGTTGCCATTGTCAGAAAATTCCGCTACCGGAGACATCATTGACACAGAAGGATTTTGGGGAACCGGAACAGTGAAGTTACACAAAATCAATATTAACTGCGAGCTCGTTTCCGGACCCGTAGTTGTCGGAGTGACCGATCACATACCAGCTCGGGGAATTACTCTCCTGTTGGGAAATGATCTGGCTGGTTCGAAGATAAGAAAAGGTGTATCAGTTGATATCAACGATTCGCCCATATCTGAGGAGAAAAGGGAATATGTTCCTTGTGGTGTGATAACACGCTCACAGGCGCTTAAAAGGACTGAAAGATGCAGATAATGATATTCCAATTTCTGAAGGCTCCGAGTCTATCAATACAAATGAATTGATAGCGCTCAAGAACGGGACAATGAAATCAAAAAGTTATTTGATATTGCTGTTTCTGAGCGAGAAATCAAAACCGTACCCCGTGGCTATTATTCAAGGAATCTGGCTTGTTAATGAGAAAATGGCGGGACCCTAGAGTCCCTGCAAATGAAGAGTGGTCAGTATTTCACCAAATCGTAGTCCCGAAGAAGTTTAGGGCGAGATTCTGAGACTAGGCCATGAAGTTCCCATGGGCAGATCATCTAGGCATAAGGAAGACTTTTGATAAAGTGACTCGACATTTCTACTGGCCTGGGATAAGATCAGACATTACTGCCTTTTGCAGACGATGTCATATTTGCCAAGTATCCGGAAAGCCAAACCAAGTGATTCCTAAATCGCCACTTCGACCGCTTCCAATAGTCGAAAGTGCATTTTCGAGGATAATTATTGATTGTGTTGGTCCTCTCCCAAAAACTCGAGCAGGAAATCAGTATTTGCTAACTATTATGTGCGCATCTACACGCTTTCCGGAGGCCATCCCGTTAAAAAGAATTACGGCCGTCGAAATTGCAGACAGCCTGCTGAAGTTCTTCACGTTTGTTGGGCTCCCTAAGGAAATACAATCAGACCAGGGCTCAAATTTCATGTCGGGCTTGTTTCAGCAAGTCGTAAAACTGATCGGTGCCAAACAAGTGCGATCATCAGCCTACCACCCTCAGTCACAAGGAGAATTGGAAAGATTCCACTCTACGCTGAAGACCATGTTGCGGTCCTTCTGTATTGAACACGAAAAAGACTGGGATAAAGGTGTCCATTTTGCGATATTTGCAGCCAGAGAAGCCACTCAAGAGTCATTAGGCTTCAGTCCTTTCGAACTAGTGTTCGGCCACGCAGTCCGAGGCCCGTTAGGTTTGCTGAAAGAAAGTCTCTTAAACGAAAATCTACAACAGAAAGATTTGCTGTCATATGTCTCAGATTTCCGTGAAAAGTTAGTGAATGCTACCGAACTGGCACATAAGAGCCTTAGAACAGCACAAATATCCATGAAAGAACTGTACGATCAGAAATCAAAAGTTCGAAGTTTCAGCGTTGGGGACAAAGTCCTCGTACTCTTGCCGATTGTGAGCAATCCGATGAAAGCTCGCTATCAGGGTCCATATGTCATTTCGAGTAAGATAGATGAGTTAAATTACATAGTGAGCACACCAGATCGAAAGAAAGATACACAATCATGTCATGCTAACATGATAAAGGAATATTATGCAAGATCAATTGAGTCCGATTCGGTTCTTAGTGTGCAAGATATTGATTTTGAAATTAAAAATGACAATCAAAACGCGAGATTAGCGAATTCTGATATACTGAAAGATAGAAATCACTAACAAATCATCTGCCATCAGACGAAGGAAATTCACTCGAAAACTTGATAGTAGAATTCAAGAGCATCTTCGGCGATGTACCGTCTCGTACGGATGTTATTGAGCACGGCGTCTGTCTAGCGAGTGATATCACTCCGATCAAATCACATCCGTATCGAGGCCCAGACAAAAAGAAAATTATTCAAGAAGAGGTCCATTATATGTTAAAACATAAAATTATCGAACCTAGCAATAGTCAGTGGGCATCTCCTTGTGTAGTTGTCAAGAAAGCCGATAATTCATATCGATTTTGCACAGATTATAGAAAATTAAATGCAGTGACTAAAAGCGATTCTTTCCCCTTGGCCAGAATCGATGATTGTATAGATCGCATTGGGAAAGCCAGATATATTTCAAAATGTGATGTTTTGAAAGGTTATTGGGGCATCCCTCTGACCGAAAGAGCTAGGGAGATATCAGCATTTGTCACGCCAGATGGACTGTATCAGTACCGAGTAATGCCCTATGGCAGGAAGAATTCTCAAGCTACATTTCAAAGACTAATGACAAGTTTACTGAGAGGTATGAAGAATGTCACAGCCTATGTTGATGACATTGTTGTACATAATGATAGCTGGGAGGAGCATCAAAAATCTCTGCGCGAACTGTTTGTCAGGTTGCAAGAAGCTAAACTTGACCGTTAATTTGAGCAAAAGTGTGTTCTGTAGAGCCGACGTCACATACTTAGAGTAGTACTTACTCCATGTAGTGGGGCATGGAAAAGTTAAGCCAGTAGATGGACATGTTTTAAAAATGAAAAATTTTCCTCCACCAACTGACAAAAAAGGTGTAATGAGATTCCTCGGCATGTTAGGTTACTATAGGCGATTTTTGCCAAACTTCTCGACGGTTGCATTTCCTCTGACCGATTTACTAAAAAAGAACTCAAAGTTTATTTGGACTACTCCTTGTCAGGAAGCATTAGAGTCATTAAAAACTATGATGTGTGATACACCGATTCTAAATGCTCCAGACTGGAACAAACCATTCGAACTCATGACTGACGCGAGCGACGTAGGCATAGGTGCAGTGTTGACACAGAATATTGAAGGTGAAAGATTTCCAGTTGCATATTTCTCGCAAAAGTTAAATAAGCACCAAAAGAATTACTCTACAATAGAGAAAGAAGCCTTCGCCTTACTCAGTGCAGTTAAACATTTTAAGATTTATATTGCCTCTTCAGTGGGTTCAGTAAAAGTTCACACAGATCATGATCCGTTGATTTTTCTCAACAAAATGAGGTTCAAAAATCGTAGACTACTCGCTTGGTGTTTAGCTCTTCAGGAGTTTAACCTTATTGTCTGTCATATAAAGGGAAAAGACAACATTTGGGCTGATGCCTTATACCGCACAGGTTCCCAGTTTTCTGAGAGATCTACCCAGGATCCGTTTCAGAGACCAAACAAATCCTGAGTGAATTAAAAAGTGGTGATGAACATTTTTGTGGTGATTGGAGAACATTTCTTCGCGTTTCAAGTCATCGCAATGCTCCGATTATCAACGCTCTTTTATGCCGGGGGATGTGACGAAAATGCAGACTTCTCTCTCTTTCCTCATCAAGACTCGGCAGAAGTGATACTTAACGTACATTAACTTTCAAGGCAGCGACGACCAATGGAGTCGCTTGCAGGAGCCATTGATCGGCGCAGACTCTCCTTCCCTTCGCTGACGGGAGGGCGAAGCGATGCCCGGTGACAGGGAGCCGGCGAGTGGCTGGGCGCCAATCATACGCTCCAGGTGGATGATCGATCCCACACATTTGGAGAGACATCAAAACTCCCTGCTGACGGACCAAACTCTCTCATCTCTCTCCCGCCTACAGTAGGCACGATCTCTTGTTGGGAATCAACGACGCTGCTGCGACCCTTCGGCTCACGACCGCTGTCATTGCCAAGTTGACAACTGCACGTACACTCACATTCTCTGCGAACGCCAAATCGGCTCTCTTAAGGGCCACCACCTGCCTTGCACTTGATAAACACATTCACTCACAGGGATTTGGCCTTTTTTCTGTTCGTACCTTGGGGAGGTCGTAACACTACCAGGCAGGAAAATCCCCCATCCTTCTCCAAAAAATATGAGTGCACTTTCGATTCTAATATGCGCTTTAGAGGAGCCATCACACACAAGTAACGTAAGGGGAAGAGGTAATGTTCTCAAACAAACTAGAATTTCATTTTTGTCTCTGATGTGACCTTTGGAGCGTAGATGTGATCGAAGCTAGGAAGGCTTGTCTTCTCTACTAAATCAACGAGTGAAAAGGCAATATTTTTTTCACTATTACGGTTCATTCCCTCAACTATTACAAGCTTTGCATGCACTGCTGTCTCTGTACTTTTGTTTGATGGAGAAAGTTGACATAAAGACAGTGACAGCTATGCACAAGAATAAATGATTTGCTTTTATTATATTATTTCGGGTCTAGTTATAGGCCGGAGTCCGGAGTCCTATCATCTGATACGACTCCGACTCCGACTCCAGCAAAAATGATAGGACTCCGAAACTCCGACTCCACATCCCTGGATCAAAAGCATCCTCCCCGACAATGCTTTGAGTCTTGTCAACATTCACCCACTTCACCGCCTGCGTTTTTAGTCTTGTGCATGTTTTATTGATCCAAATGCATTTGTCTTTAATTGCCAAAGCAGTTCTTAGATTGATGTGCATATAGCGGGCTAGATATGCCATATGTCATTTTTCGATATAGTGGGGTTGATAGTTCAATGCAACTCATTATATGAGCACTAAAATGAGTACCAATAAAGTGCTCTGGTTTTGAACCAAAACAGCTCTAAAGTAAGTGTTTTACAAATATTTTCGAACTCAAAGAGTGTTAGATTCTGGGACTCATTTCTTAGCCGTAGTTAGCACTCAGGTTCTGTACTCTTTCTATGTGGGACTTCATGAATAACAGTGTAGTGTCGAATTTGGGAGTCGCCAAGTTTCTCCAGAAGTTTTGAGAGAATCGAGTTTCCAAATTTGACGATATAAACTGGGAAAACATAATCATTGCAATCTTTCTTAGAAGCTGGAGTGACTTGTAAATTTTCACAGTTGAGGAAATTCGTCTTTGCCATTGTGGTATTAATGAACAATCTATGAAGGGTGGTAGTAAAACCGCGAAGACATTAAGCAGATATTAAGGTAAACTGTCGCTGACAGAGTGCACTTTTGAAGAATGCTTCATAATAATTGAAAGAATTTCTTTCTGCTGTTTGACTCGAAGCATCCAAGTTCACATTTCGCGCTATTGGTGAAGAACGATGGAGTGACGTTATCCTCTGCATCAGTGGCAATAATCTGTTCTTAGAGCAATAGATAAATTTTACAGATATTTTGCTTTCTAATTCGTGTAGATTTTCGAGTAATCTGCGATACATTTGGAATTGCCAAATAGTCGGCCAATTTTGCGAAGAAAAAAATATGTGATGATTCAAGGTAAGCATATTTTTGGAAAAGCACCACTTGCTCTCATAAAATAATTGGATATTCGCAAGCTTTCGACCGCTGACTGCTGTTTTAATCATGCAAAGTGAATTTTGCGTGTACAAAGTGAACATGCATGCAAGACATGACTACATCTCATCACGTGATATATAACATTACAGGTTTGCACCTTAACAGTTGAGGGCAAGTTAAAACCAAATGTCGATGTGTTACTACTTGTGAAAGCAAATGTAGAAGTGTCTCTTTGGTAGAAAATCTCTTTGGTGTTCTTTGCTTCTGGTGTCAATTTTCTGAAGCTTTCTCCGATGTAATAATACGGGTACTCAGAGCTGCCGATTTTATATATTGCCACTCTTGTCATCATCCTTTGCTTTTACTTTGGTAAGAAGATCTCTATACTACAGTTGTAAACAGTTCTTAAGCCATACTTACGACATGCGCGTGAGTCTTCTTCTTCGCGTGAGTGTGAGCGTGGAAAATCTTCTCGACAAAAATTCGTGCGAAATCGCGAAAATCCAAATATTTTATGAGAACAAGTGGTGTTCTTCCGAAAATATACTTACCTTGAATGATGAGCATCCCACTTGGAAATAGCATATTTGGCTATATCAAAAATGTGTAATGTCTTATTAAAATATTAATCAATAAACCGTGGAGACAATAATCAAAATTTTCGTACTGACAATTATTCTGACCATCCTTCTTATTGTAACGCTACATGGTACCCATTTGTTTATTCCTTTTAAACCATTTACATAGTTTGCACGAAGCATTAGAAGAATTAGATCTTTTCTCTTTGGAATAAAGGATTCTTTTTAGCTTGCAATGCGATGCCGACGTTTCCGAATATTCATGCAACTACGATACACGTTAGTTTTGAGACTGTAAAGAAATATATTGCAAGTAATTATGTCATGCATTATGTAGTTATAATAAGAAATCTACCACCCTCACTGTGCCTGTCATTTCTAATATCCATGCCTGATTGGTTGTCACAGAAATGAACAAACAAGTCTATTATTAGAGAATATAATTTCTTAGCAGTAGTAAGGAAGTGACAAACACCAGATAGCGCAAGATGGCCGCCATCGCTGAGTCCCCCCCCCCCCTCTGGAACGACAGAGGTTGTGATCTGTCGTGGTGTGCCGGCCAGGTTGGTTGACAACATGTTCGCTGACTCCCCCCCCCCCCTCTGGAACGATAGAGTGTCGTGGTGGACTTGGGCGACCGCCAGGATTAGTGTTGAGGCTATAGTGTGTGATGTTTTTGGTGCAATCTGCTGAATGTTGGGTTGTAAAATGGGTTGTTTCGAGTGGAAGGAGTGGTCGGATGAGAAAACGGAGGTCGGATTCGTGTTCAGCGTGAAATTCTGCATCGGTAGGGTGAGTTTCAAGTCAATCGGCGAGAAAAAATTTTTCTTCAAAATTTTAACAGAGTTAGAATTTGGGACGTTTTGGTGTGTAGCGCCCAAACGAAGCATCGGATGGGAAAACGGAGGCCAGATTCGGAATCTACGTGAAATTTTGGGTTAGGAAGGATGTTTCCAGCGAAATCGGAGAGAAAAAATTTTCGGCTGACGTCCCCCCCCCCCCCCTCTGGACAGCTTGCTTCGATTTTGGCTTCCAGTGGACGGATTTTGTCGTGCGATAGCTCGTTTGAAAGCTAAGAGTGAGACAAATTCATTGAAACAATCGGCTTGTTCCTATCTGTCTTCGTTTAGATGTGAGACGCCATTTAAGATTTTGGGACATTGGCGAAAAACGACAGAGTTAGAATTTGGGACGTTTTGGGCTCTAGCTTCAAAACGAAGCATCGGATTTGAAAACGGATTTCAGATTTGGAATCAGCGTGAAATTCTTTATCTGTATGGTGAGTTTCAAGTCAATCGGAGAGAAAAAATTTTCAACATTTATCGAAAAAACGACAGAGTTAGAATTTGGGACGTTTTGGTGTGTAGCACCCAAACGAAGCATCGGATGGGAAAACGGAGGCCAGATTCGGAATCTACGTGAAATTTTGGGTTAGGAAGGATGTTTCCAGCGAAATCGGAGAGAAAAAATTTTCGCTGACGTCCCCCCCCCCCCCCTCTGGACAGCTTGCTTCGATTTTGGCTTCCAGTGGACGGATTTTGTCGTGCGATAGCTCGTTTGAAAGCTAAGAGTGAGACAAATTCAGTGAAAGAATCGGCTTGTTCCTATCTGTCTTCGTTCAAAAGTTAGAGCGGTTACAAGATTTTAGGTCGGAGCTCGCTCACCTGAAAAATCCTAAGTGTCAGAGTGACTTTGTATGGGTAAAAATTTGAAAATTTTCCAAAGTGTGGAATTTCGACCTGGGACCGTCACCAAAACATTTTTCATCAAATTCTGAAATTTCGCTGAGTCCCCCCCCCCCCCTCTGGACAGCTTGCTTCGATTTTGGCTTCCAGTGGACGGATTTTGTCGTGCGATAGCTCGTTTGAAAGCTAAGAGTGAGACAAATTCAGTGAAACAATCGCTTGTTCCTATCTGTCTTCGTTCAAAAGTTAGAGCGGTTACAAGATTTTAGGTCGGAGCTCGCTTACCTGAAAAAATCCTAAGTGTCAGAGTGACTTTGTATGGGTAAAAATTTGAAAATTTTCCAAAGTGTGGAATTTCGACCTGGGACCGTCACCAAAACATTTTTCATCAAATTCTGAAATTTCGCTGACGTCCCCCCCCCCCCCTCTGGACAGCTTGCTTCGATTTTGGCTTCCAGTGGACGGATTTTGTCGTGCGATAGCTCGTTTGAAAGCTAAGAGTGTGACAAATTCAGTGAAACAATCGGCTTGTTCCTATCTGTCTTCGTTTAGATGTGAGACGCCATTTAAGATTTTGGGACATTGGTGAAAAACGACAGAGTTAGAATTTGGGACGTTTTGGACTCTAGCTTCAAAACGAAGCATCGGATTGGAAAACAGAGACCAGATTTGGAATCAGCTTGATGTTATTGTTCAATGAGGATCATCATCCAATGAGAATCAAGCATTTCTTTATAAATAGCGAGCCTTCCACAGTGAGAATCATTCCATCGTTGAATCACACGAGTGACGGACGCACATTTTCTCTCTCTCTAGTTCCCTGTTCTATTACCCAACTAAAATGGTAAGTCGCTACTTCCCTCCCTCTCCTCCCTTGAACGTAAAATTAATACAATCTTTTTTCATTTTCAGGCATCTACTCCATCTGCTGCACTAGTAGGACAAAATGGCGGTCAAACGTTACAAGGTTCGCTACGGTCAGATCATCTACAACTGAGGCCAGTGGAAGAAACATCCAAGGTACATAATCCTACACCGCTACAGCGTAAATTTAAACAAGCCTTGCGTTATGATGATCATAGCGTAGTACTCCAAACGGGAATGCTCCCTTCCACGGATGTCAAGATAATGCACAATCAGTATGGGGACTACATACTGATCCCCGTGAGTCCGTACATTCGCCACCAACTTGATATTATTGAGGAGTACGTGACATTAAATATGGACATTCCTACTCCTCTTGCTCAAGAGTGGAAGGCGAGAGATGACAAGGATACTCCCTATAGAAAGATTTGGGATGGTAATCACATTTGCCTACCGGTATCACATTGGTGTACTTACTATAAGAAGGATGGAGATCATTCAATACCCATCAGATGTGATGAGCTCGGAGAAG
>CAJQUW010014638.1:0-27500 GCA_907163375.1 Prostheceraeus crozeri | reverse complement strand
TTGTTTTGTTTAGATTGATAAATGTTGGTTTGTTTGGGGTGATTTGATTTTTGGTGTTTGGATTTTTTGTTTTGGGGGTTTTTTTGTTTTGGATTTTGTGGTTTGGTGGGGGGGTTGGGGGTTTGTTGTTGTGGGTATTTTTGGGTGGTTTTTTTTTTTTTTTTTGGGGATGGTTTTGTTTTGGGGTTTTTTTTTTGTTTTTTTTGGAATTTTTTTTGTTTTTTGGGATGTTTTTGTTTGTTTTGGTTGTTTATTTTGTTTGGTGAGGTTTTGGTGTGGTGTTTTTGTGTTTTTTTTTTTTTTTTTTTTTTTTGTTTTTTTTGGAATTTTATTTTTTTTTTGGTTTTTGGGGAATTTTCTAAAAAAATTGTTTTTGTTTGTGGGTTGTTTGGTTGTTGTTGTTTTTTAGGAAGTTTTGGAGGAATTTTGGTGTGGAAACTTATTGTTATTTGGAGGTTTTTGGATGTTTTGTTTTGGTTTTTGGGTTTGGATTTTTTTTGTTTGAATTTTTTTTTTTTTATTTTGGATTTTTGGTGGATATTTTTTTTATATTTGATGATTTGTGTTTGGGTTTTTTTTGGAGTTTGGTAATTTTGGATTTTTGATTTTTTTTAGATTTTTTTGTTCGTGGGCAACCTATTGGGAAATATCTTTGGCTCTAAGCGTTAATTATGCAAATGTTGAGTCTCAAAGTAATAAAATGGATTTCAGACTTCAATGTGATAAAGTTCTGACTGTATCAGGTCCATCTCATGCAGGTAAAACTGTTTTCACGCTGAATTTATTGGATAAAAGAAGGGAGTTGTTTAAGGAACCTATCAATCGAGTGATTTGGTGTTATGGTATTTATCAACCGTCGCTGTTTCAGGAATTGCAAAGTCGCAACTTTATTCGACATGAAGGAATTATTCCAGTGGATAAACTTCAGTCTAATGATGTTGTTGTATTGGATGATTTATTAAAAGAAAGTAAGAATTCAAAAGATGTTACAGATATGTTCACTCGCGCAGCACACCATAAAAGGTGTTTTATCATCTATATTACACAAAATTTGTTTCCTGATGGAAAAGAAGCTCGTACACGAAACCTGAATACACACTATTATGCTATTTTCAAGAATCCGCGAGATAAAAGTCAATTTGAAATTTTAGCGCGACAAGTTGCACCCAGAGGATCAAAAGCCTTAATTGAAATTTTTCAAGCAGCTACTGAAAAACCATACGGTTACTTATTCATTGACTTTACGCAAGAGTGTCCGGAAGAATTTAGATTTCGAAGTGATATTTTGAAAACTCCCATGATTATCTACAAACTATGAGTTCTTATTCTCGCATGATTGTTATTCCTCAGGATGAATATGTACAATTGACTGCCATGCAGCAAGTAAAGCAACCTCTTGCAAATCAAATGTATAGGAAAGAAATAGATTATCAGCAAAATGTTCACATCAAAGATCCACATCGTGCTGTATTATTACAATCGGAAACTGTTGAGCAATTGAAAAACTTGAAGAATAAGATGCGTGACTCTGTATCGACTGCTACACCTTTAGCATCTCGCGCACATGCCATATCTCTTTTCAACAGTATTGAACCCCATCTCAATGTAAATGATAGAGGAGAAATCATTACAGATGAAAATAAAGTGATTGATGCTTCACGTTATGAAGACTTGATTCAGTATGCGACACGTAGAAAGCGCCGTCAGGGCTATGTTCCACCTGGTTGGTCATACTTTCTTAAACTATTGAAAAAGCATAATGTGCCAAAATTTGCTTTAAATAATGAGACATTGAAAGAACTTGATTCAACAGTGGCTACTACTCCAATGCTTCAGGCGATGAAAATGCCAACAAATTGGTTTAAGACGTCACCTGCTACATCCCCTCCCACACTCACTAAGCAAACAAGAGGAAGAACTCGACGTAGATCTACATCGCCACTAAAACTGGTAAAAGGAAAACGTAAAACAGCTCCTCCTAGGAAATACATGTTCTCAGACTATTAATATGAAGCAGATGTGTTGCTTGCCATGTAATGAGCCGCCAGAGGTGAATGTCGTTGTCACTTGCACTTGCTGCGCCAGCTCTCATAATGAAACCCCTAAGCAATGTGAACACGATCGCAAAACCGCTAAAGCTAAATGCTGCAGTTGTTGTAAATGTAGAAAGGCAAGAAAACAAAAAGATGAGAAGGAGGAAAAAGAGTCAGCCGTCATCGACTGAACGTTTGAAGTCAATCTATTATGATGTAAAACATCCGGCAGGATTTGCATCTATCAAGAAATTATCAAAAGCGAGTGGTCTTCCACAATCACAAGTGAAACGATGGTTAAAGGGTCAGGCTACCTATACACTCCACAAACAAGCGAAAAAGAAGTACCGCACCCGCCATTATATTGTTCATGACATCGATGAACAGTGGCAAGCAGATTTGTGCGATGTTGCCTCCATTTCAAAACATAACTCGGGCAATAATTTTATTTTAACCGTCATTGATATTTTCTCGCGTTATGCGTGGGCTCAACCTTTAAAAACTAAAGAAGGGAAAGGAGTAGCAAAAGCATTCCAAACAATTTTTCGAGAAGGTCGCATTCCAAAAAGAATTCAGAGTGATCAAGGAAAAGAGTTTGAAAATCAGCATGTGACAAGATTATTTGAGAGGCATGACATTGAGTTGTTTAGTGTAAAGAGCGCTTATAAAGCTGCACTCGTTGAACGTTTTAATCGCACATTAAAAAATCGTTGTGGCGACATTTTACTGCCAACTTGACACAAAATTGGACACAAGTCAAACACAAAAGTAACAGACCACAAGAATTCCCACAAACAAAAACAAAACAAAAAAAAAAAAAACCTAACCACATAAAAAAAAACAAAACCAAACAAACAAAAACCACAAACAAAAAGAACTCAAAAAAAAAAAAAAAAAATAATAAACTAAATAAAAACTAAAAAAAAACAAATCAAATAAAAATAACCACCCAAAATCCAAAAACACCAAAAAAAAAAAAAAAAAAAAAAACATTCACAAAACCCAACAACTACCCTTAAAAAAATGAACAAACCCAAAAAAAAAAAAAACAAAACCAAAAATACCACAAAAATCCATAAAAAAAAAAAAACAAACAACCCTAAAAACAAAAAAACAATAAAAAAACCTCCAAAAAACACCACAAAAAACCACCCACCCCCCCACCCACCCATCCCCCCACCCCCCCCCTCACTCACCCTAAAACAACCCAAACCCACACAAAAAAACACCACAAACAAAAAACACAAAACACACTAAAACAAACAAATAACCAGAAACAAAAATTCCCACACAAAAAAAAAATATGAAAAAAAAAAAATCAATCAAAAAACAAATAATAAAATCCAAAAACCAATAAAAAACAACCCAAAAATATTAGTAAAAAAACAATAAACCTAAATATAACAAATACACAACCACATCAAAACTTAAAAACACTAAAAAAAAACAAAAACACAAAAACTAAAAAATATACAAAATTATGAAAAACAAAAATAAAAAATAAAATACCCTAACCACCAGACAAAAAAAAAACTTAATATAAAAAAAAAACAACACATAAAAACAAATAATCCATCTATATTAAAAAAAAAAACAACCAAAAAACAAAAAAAATAAATAATAAAAATAAAAACCCAAATAAAATACAAAAAAACAGTGTATATTAATTTGATAATAAAACAATACAAAAACAAACAATAATAAAAAAATAATAATAAAAAAACAATCAAAAAAAAAAAAAAAAAACAAATAAACAAACACATTAAAATTATAAACCATCATACAACAACTCACAAAAACCACCAACAAACAAACAAACCAAAAAAAAATAACCAAAAAACCTAACATAAAAAAACAACCCCAATTAAAAAAAAACAAACAAAAATTAATCTAAAAAACAAAAACCATAAAAAAAAATAAAACACTAAAACTATCCACAATAAACACAAAAAATTAAAAACAAAATAAAACAAAAAATATATAAAAACAAATCCACAAAAAAATCTGTTTTATTATGAATATAATTTAAAAAAAAATTAAAAATAATAAACCAAAACCAACCCAAAACCAAAATAATGAAAATAAACCAAAAAAAATAAATTCAACAAAAACAAAATAAACAAACAATCAAACCCAAAAAAAATACACAAAAAACCAAATATACAATATACTAAAAAACCAAAACACACAATCACCAAACAAAACATTAATAATAATTTTATTAAAATTATATTTAAAAAAGATAAATAAAAAAAATATAAACAAATATTATATTTAAAAAAAAATAAATAACAAAAAAAAACCAAAAATAAAACATACAAATTAAAAAAAATACTAAAAAACAAATATATACATTTAACAACAATTTAAATAAAAATCAAAAACCAAAAAAAAAAAAAGAATAAAAAAACCAACCAAAAAGTAAAAAACCAACCAAAAAAAAACAAACCAAAAAAAAATAACAAACAAAAAAAACCATAATTTAAAAAACAAAAAAACCATCAATATAATAAACAAAATAAAAAAAAAACAAAACCTAAAAAAAAAAACAATAAAATAAAACCTAAAACACAACCCAAAAAACAAAAAATACTTCTTATGACATCACAAAAAAATAAAAAAACAAAAAAAAAACTACCCTCATCAAAAAAAAAAAAAAATTAAATAACCAACCAAAAACCAACAAAAACAACTATATAAAAATAAAAAACACACAAAAAAACA
Organism: Prostheceraeus crozeri; assembly: GCA_907163375.1. NCBI lineage: Eukaryota > Metazoa > Platyhelminthes > Polycladida > Euryleptidae > Prostheceraeus > Prostheceraeus crozeri. Next base: position 22,743 of record CAJQUW010014638.1, on the reverse strand, counting down.
ACAACCCAAAAAAAATGACCAAAAAAATAAAAAATCACAAAAAAACAAAAATCCAAAAAAAACAAAACAAAAAAACCCAAACCATAAAACTACATAAAAACCAAACAAAGTAAAATAAAATACAAAAAAAAAAAAAAAATACAAACACAAAAAAAAACCAACCAATAAAACAACCCAAACAACTAACCAATAATAAAAAAAACACCAAATAAAACCAACAAAATAACCTTAAACAAAAAAATAGACTAAAAAAAAAATAACAAATAATATAAAAAAAAAAATAAAAAATAAATCCAACCACCCAAATAAAAATCAAAAAAAAAACAAACCAAAAAATCCAAAAAATAAAAACCACCCACAAAAACAAACACACAAAACCACCAAACCACAAAAACAAAAAACAAACAACAAACAAAAACAAATTAAAAAATAAAATAAAAACCACAAAAAAAAAAATCAAAAAAAAAAAACAAAAACCAAAACAAATCCACAAAAAAAACAAAACAAAAAAACCATAAAAAAAAAAACCTAACCAAAAAAAAAACCACCCAAAAAAAAACCAAAAAATCAACACCCAAAAAAAATCTAAACCAAAAAACCAAAAAAAAAAAAAAAAAAAAAAAAAAATAAAAAAATAAAAAAAATATGAAACAAAAAAAAAAACAAACAAACAAAAAAAAAAAAAAAAAAAAACAAAAAAAAAAAAAAAAAAAAAAAAAAAGCTAATTAACAAAAAAAACAAAACCAACAAAAAAAAAAAACGTCCAAAAAAAAATTCCAACAAAAAAAAAAAGGGTAAAAACCAAAAAACAAAAAAAAAAAAAAAAAGATTTAACAAAAACAAAAAAAACAAAAAAAAAAAAAAAACAAACGAAAAACAAAAAAAAAAAAAAATAGCAAAAAAAACAAAAAAAAAACGCAAAAAACCAAAAAAAAATAACAAAAAAAAAAAAAAAAAAAAAAAAAAAACACAATTAAAGACTAAAAAAAAAAAAAAAAAAAAAAAAAAAAAAAAAAAACAAAAAAAAAAAAAAAAAAAACAAAAAAAAAAAAACAAAAAAAAAAAAAAAAAATTGGCTTTTTAACAAAATACCAAAAAAAAAAAAACTTTAAAAAACAAAAAAAAAAAAAAAAAAACCAAACCAACAAAAAAAAAAAAACAAACCAACAAAAAAACCAAAAACAACCAAAAAAAAAAAAAAAATATTTTAAAAACAAAACCCCCCAAAAAAAAAAAAAACCAAAAAACCCAAAACAAAAAAAAACCTAAAAAAAACTCACAAACAAAAAAAAAAAAAAAAACAAAAAAAAAAAAAACAAACCCCCCCCACTCAAAAAAAAAACAAAAACAACAAGAGAGAAAATAAACACTCACCCCAACCAAAAAAAAAAAACAAAACACCCAAAAAAACCAAAACCTAACAAAAAATAACAAAACTTAAACAAAAAAAAAAAAAACCACTACTCAAAAAAAAAAAAAAACTAAAAAACACAAAAAAAAACAAACAAACAAACAACAAAAAAAACAAAAAAAAAAAAAAACAAAAAAAACACAAATAAAAAAAAAAACCACAAAAAAGAAACACACCAAAAAACAACCCCAAAAACCAAACAAACCCAAACCAGAGAAAAAAACAAAACCAAAACAAAAATCAAAAAACAATAAAAACAAAAAAACCACCTACACCCAAAAACCCAACCAAAAAAACAAAAACCGAAAAAAAAACAAAAAAAAAAAACCAAAAAACCAAATACCACCAAAAAAAAAAACACAAACAAAAAAAAAAAACAAAAATTTTGTTTAACAACCAAAAAACTTGTTTTTTTCAAAAAAAACAAAAAAAAACCAAAACAAAAAAAACCAAAAAAAAAACAAAAAAAAACCAAAAACCAAAATAAAAAAAAAACAAAAAAACAAAAAAACCAACCACCAAAACAAACACAAAAACAATAACTCAAAAAAAAAAAAAAAACCCAACAAAAAAACAAAACCAAAAAAACAAAACCCACACCACACCCACCTAACAACAAAAAATTCAAACCCACAAACAAAAAAAAAAAATAAACCAATACACAAAAAAAAGACACACAACCCACCCAACCCAACCCAAAAAACAAAAACAACCATTCAAAAATCCTAAAACAAAACACAAAAACAAAAAATCACACAAAAAAAAAAACCCAAAACCAACAAAACACACACAAATCCTAAACAAAAAGCGACAAAAAAAACACAAAACCACAAAAAAAGAAATTCAAAGATCAACCCAAAAGAGTTTGAAAATCAGCATGTGACAGATTATTTGAGAGGCATGACATTGAGTTGTTTAGTGTAAAAGCGCTTATAAAGCTGCACTCGTTGAACGTTTTAATCGCACATTAAAAAATCGCTTGTGGCGACATTTTACTGCCAACTTGACACAAAATTGGACAAAGGTTCTACAAGATACACTCCATGCCTACAATCACTCTATCCATCGTTCTATTGGACTCAGACCAGTAGATGAAAATGCTGACAATGTAGATAAAGTGCGCGAATCATTCCAACGTAAACGCACTCATGTGAAAAGTGATGTGAAAATTGGCGATAAAGTTCGTATCTCAAAGTGAAAAGTGTTTTTGCTAAAGGGTACCTCCGAAATTGGACAGAGGAGGTATTTACAGTATCAAGGATTAATCAAAAAGACTCTCCGACCACCTACAAGTTGAAAGATTACGATAATGAAGAAATTGAGGGTAGCTTTTACCGCGATGAGATTGAGGTAGTCACTGAAAGTGAAACATATTTGGTAGAGAAAATCATTCGATGTAAAAACGGCAAGGTGAAGAATGGTGTCTTGTTAAATGGACTGGTTATCCTTCAAGTATGAACTCTTGGATGCGTCGTGCCGACATCTTTCATCTAAGTGATCGACAGTGATTCATGCAAAGTTGTAACTAACAATGTTTAGGGTTTGAGCTATGAATCCAACTGCCTCATTTTATTCACGACCCTCCTATGTAAGTGGCGGAGGACAAATTTACATCGGTGCTCGCCGCCAACGTGGAGGAAGCATACTTGGTGCACTGAAATCTGTTGTAGCACCTCTCATATCCAATGTCGGTAGATCTTTAAAACGAAATGTTTTAAGTAATGCCGTTGGCTTTGCTGGTGATGTTGCTAGTGATCTTTCCAGAGGTAGAAGTTTTAAGAGCAGTTTGTTGAATCGTGGGAAGGAACGCGGTTTAAAAACATTGAAGCAGACCATTGCTGGTGTTACTCAAGGAAAGAAATCACCTAAACGAATGAATAAAGGAAGGAGGAAACATCGCGGAGCTGGTAAGGTGCGATCTTCAGTCAAAAGGCATTCACGCAAACGTCGCAGAGGCTCTAATCATTCATCAGGCGCTAAACGACGACGCTGCTATAACTTCTAATCATGGAGTGTAAAACTTCCGGTTTTTGTTTGTTCGATCAACAAGCCATACAGACAGATATTCTTAGTTCAAGTATTGTAGATTATCATCCTCGAACAGCTGAGAATGCTGGCCCCATTGAATTTGTTATTCCTGGTGGTAGTGATGACTACATAGATTTGAGTTATGCGATGCTTGATTTGAGGTTTAGAATTCAGCAAGCAGATGGAACTGCTATTGACGATGCACATAAAGTTGGACTGAACAATTTACCATTGACTACATTACTTCGTGATGTTTCTCTAACGATTGGAGAGCAGCAGGTGGAAGGTGGTCAAAGCGATTATCCCTATAAATCATATTTCAATCATGTATCACAGTTTCATCCAGCAGCACAAAAAAGTCATATGGAAGCCATGGGATGGTACAGAGATGAAGCAGGAAAATTTGATGTTGAAACAAACAGTGGCTTTGTAAAGCGATCTGCTATGATTAAAGATAGTAGAGTATGTCAGCTATATGGTCCGCTGAATTTAGACTTCTTTAGACAGTCAAAGTTTTTACTGTGTAATACCAGCATGCGACTCAAGCTGACATTGAATAAGCCTGAATTTGCGCTGAATGCATTTGCTAAAGTTGACAATTTTAGAATTCATGTGGAAGATATTGCACTTTACATTCGTCGAGTAGTACCGAATCCAAGTGTCATTAGAGGGCATGCTGAAGGTCTTAACCGCCAAAATGCCATTTACCCCGTTCAGCATACAAAGCTTCTCACCTTTACAATTCCGAAAGATCAAAAGAGTTTCATGAAAGATGGCCTCTTTCCATCGGAAGCGCCGAAGCTCCTCATGGTGGCAATGGTTGAAAATGATGCATTTAATGGTAATATAAAGAAGAATCCTTTCAATTTTAAACACAATCAGTTAAGTGAAATTGCTTTACGTGTAAATGGTGTGAGTCATCCTGGTCCACCCTACAAACCAGATTTTGCTTCGGATCAATTTATGCGCAGTTATGTTGATTTTATGGATGTCTTTGGCTTTTACAATACGGATGATACCAACGGACTGACTATGAAAGAGTTTAAGAGTGGATATACTATTTATGCATTTGATTTGACTGCTGACAGCGATATTAGTGCACCCTATCGTCAAGCGAACGTGCCTCATAATATTCGTTTGGATTTGACGTTCAAAAGAACACTACCTGAGACGATCAATGTATTAATTTATGCAGTCTTCGATTCAAATATTGAAATTACAAAGTATCGTGACGTGATTCTTCAGTATAATCGTTAATGAGTTGGTTGACTGCTGACGATATTAAGACTAAAGTGCAGCGTAATGCAGACGAAGCGACGTTGAAAGCTTTCGATAATGTCTATTCACTCGATACCTTACCACCTGCAGTAAATCACTATCCCATCTTTATTGTGCTAAACACTCATTCTCAGAATTTAGGCGGTGAGCATTGGAAAGCGATCTTTATTGGAGAAGACCGACGTGGTGAACTATTTGACTCTCTTGCTCAACCTCCAAATATACCAACACAGCAGTGGTTGAGAAAACATACGCGTCAATATCAGCGAAATGAACGCATACTACAACATCCACTTTCATCAACGTGTGGTGCTTTTGTACTGTACTTCATCTTAAAACGTTTACATGTATCTCGATTTGCATCTGTTATTCAAAACTTTTCATGTAATCCATCCTCTAATGAAAAAATGATTTGTAAGTTCTATCATGATTTGAAATAAAAACATCATGTTGGAAAAATTGTTTTTTATTTTACAATCCGCTGGGTACGTACATACTCAATGAGATAGTCTAGGATCATATTTGCTTGTTCATGAGATTTTAGTCCAGTAATGATCACTTTACTATTATGAAAGATTGCCACATGCACAGGTAACCAACAACTAATGAGAGCTGCAGGAAAAAGTTCGGGTTCATAACACAAACTGTAACTGCTGGTACGAATCTTCAAAAATGATAGACTGTCACTCAATTGAGTAGAGATCACCATATTGTCCACAGTCAGATTCGACATCACACACCTCTCCCTCTTCCATATCCGACGTAGTAGTCTTTGTAGCTCTAAGCGCATTGACTGCGCCGATGAATGAGAAAGGGCGCCGAGAATCTGTACAGTCCCATTTGGGAAGAGTTGAAGATTCCGTGAATTGTTCATCTTCACCACTAACATTTGAGGACGGCCCGGGTAATACTTGCTGTTTGGAAGCTGTTGGTGTAATGTTCTGAGATCGATTTTGGTGTAGAGTCTGAAGCGACGGAGAATGTTGACGATGGTGTAGCGATGGCGCTTCATGATGAAAGAATGAGTAAATTGAGCGATGTACCTTCCTTTTATACTTTTCCCAACTACCTTGATGAAATGTGAAGTTAGTATGCAGTTGGGAATGATAGAGTTGAATTCGCCGATTGTTGACGCGCAGCCAGATGCGATTTCCAATACGTGAATGTCTTTTCATATAGAAGTATTTCAAGTCCTTCATGATATGATGTAGAGATTGAAAATGACGATAAGATAAAGCAAACTCTCTTCTCACATTTCCAGTTGAATCTTTGAAATAGACGTTTCGATCATGATCCGTTTCAATACGTTGTAGGGAATCTAATTTCCAACTCATGATGTGTGGTAGTCATGTCTGATTAAGATTTGCATAGTAGGGCGATGAACTCACGACGAATAAATGTCATGATGGAGCGATGTATGTATCTTCTATACTTCTCCCAATTGTATTTGCGAAATGAGAAACAGTTTGCGGAATGAGAATGGTAGATTTGAATTTCATTTCTGTAATGTTGAAGCCAAACTTGATCACCCAAGGAGATGAATCTTAATGTTTCAAAATATTCCAAATCCCTCATGATATCATTGAGGTTGACAAATTGTCGCCATGTTAATGTAATTCCTCTTGATGTATGACCATGAGAATTTTTGAAATGTACGTTTCCATCACGATCAACTCTGATATATTGTAGAGAGTCCAAAATCCAAGTCTTCATGATGTTATGCAAAGTTGCAGATTAGCAATATAAAAATGTCGTTTTATCATATTTTGCTTAGCAATGCGGCTACAAAGAGATTTACTAGCAATCGAGCCGCACTCTTTTCTACTCCCATTGATCATGCACAACAGCTAAATGGAAATTGGGAAGTGGGTGTCACTCAACTTGTTTATAGCAACTGTGTCTATACTTTTGATCATGAGGTGATGACTATTAATATGAGGCGTACAGCTGCTTATCAATGTGAAAAGGGGTGCCGAGTATACATTCCACAGTGGCCAAAGAAAGATCTCTTATCATGTAAAAAGTTTATATATGATTTCTTGAATAAAGCGTGTAAACATATTGTCCAATTTACTCCGCACAATGATGATTATAATTATGTACATCATGTAGTTGAGAAAGATTGGATTGTTGGTTTAAGTCCAAGTTTAAGAAATGATTTAGGCTACCTCGCTAGCGCCTTAACAAGCTATGATAATTTTAACGTTAATTACCACATAAGTGGTCATAAACAGTTAATATATCGAGAGGAAGCTTATTATGTAGATCTTATTCCAAGAAATGAGAAGACGTTGGTGAAGAAGATTGTGATTAAACCAAGAAAGACAAACATGACTCCTGAAACATTATTGAAGAAATTTAATTATCTCCTTCGAGTTGATGGTAAACAAGTGGCAACATTGACTTATATCAAATCATCTAATCATATTGCAATAAGCAAATTAAATGATGATGATCTAGTATTAGTTTGTTCAAAAGATTTTCATCAGTTCTTACGACATCGTTCTGCAGCTGTTCATGGAAAATCTGATATGCAACATTTACCATGTGAAAGGTCAAATCAATTTGATACAGAATGGGCCGTATCTTTATACAGAAAGTGTGTAGAACCTTTTGGTGGTTTCTTACATGAAACAAGAGTGTTGATGCCTCGCATTATTACTTCGGTTAAATTGGTTGTAGATTATTTAAATGAAGTGATTAATGAGCAACATATTTCATTTTCTGAAAAAGAAGGTACTTTGTCTCTCACTATAAGTGGAAAAGGTATTGAACTAATTATGGATAAAACTCTAATGGACATTTTGGGTTTTGACCAAAATATCTTTAAAAGTGGTACTGTAACCAAAGCTAGCGCAGACATGTCGCTATCGCGTCGTATTAACTATTTTCAGATATATTCCAATATTGGTGAAGATGTACGTGTGGGAGATGTTGAAGCTCCATTGCTAGCAATGATACCATACCAGCCAAAGAGCTGCAGTATTTTATCTGAGCATACTTTCAAGAAAGTGCATTATACAAAGCTGAAATCAAACTACATCCCACAAATTGATATTGCCATTTATGACGATGCTGGTGCGTTGATTCCTTTTCATAAAGATGCTGTGACAAGTATCACACTCCATTTCCGAATGAAGAGTTAATGCAAACGTATGCTAATATATTTTTCCAATGTGAATAATATGGAAAGTGAAAATAAGGACTCGTTTCTAATCTACTTGCCCAGTAATGCTTCTATGAATAAATTTCCCAAAAATAAACCATCAGACTATCGAGTAGAATTAAATCGCCCACTGCATTTAGAAGGTGAATGGGAGGTTGGCGTTTCTAGTATTTGCTATGATAGCAATATTCAGAATGTGAATGATTTGGAAGAAATGATATTGACTCCTCGCACCCATGATGGAATAACGATGAATAATGCATTTCAGTTCCCATACAATTTAACATCAGATGGAAAGTGGAACTATGAATGGATTCAGATAAAATCAGATTCTTATGAGCCATTTGGGAATGAGAAAATTATTAAGGCATTCAACAGTGGTAATACTTCCATCATGAAGAATAAAAATCAGAAAGCTTATGAGTTTACTATCTATCATTGGAGTGGGAGACAGTTCCTCCGCTTTCATTCTTTTACTAAAGGTCTTACGCTGAGGTTGGATAGTGAATTCTATCCACATCTTGGTTTTGGTCATGGACTACATCTAACGTCAATTGCTACTGCAAATGTTAGAAAAGTTTATTCAAATCGAATCAACAAATTTCATTATAGATTTAAAATATTTGATGAAGATGTTGTAGAATGCGAAGAACGCATCATTTTGAAAAAGCGTGGTGTTCAACCTTTATCACTTATTGAGTTAGTAAAACGATGGAATGAGACTGTGGGTAAGAAGTATGGAGAGAAAATTATGGCGGACAAAAATAAGTTGGTTATTCAGAAATATAATGACAAACTTACAGTTTATTTCTCTCCAACCTTGCGTCATTTTGTAAGACATTATACACCTATTATTGGAAGCGGTTGTGGTGTATGCTTCTCATGAATATCACACTAAAGCTGATTCAGTTAATGATGAATGGTGGGTGGACATCTATGGCGATCGCATCAAGAAAATTTACCAGTCTTATGAAGAATCTAAAGTTGCTATCAATATAATGCCGCGTCTATATCATACAGTTGAAAGCTTCATTCATGTAGTAAATCCTTATATACAACAGAAGTTGAAGCATGTGATGAAAAGTAAATATGATGTAAAGACACACCACATTTCGTTTTCAATTGAAAATCAACGCGTTGTTCTGAAACTGGGTGATGACATTCAATGTCAATTGAGTAAAAATTTGAAAAAACTCTTTGGTTTTTCAATGCTACAAACTGTGTTTGCTGCTGCGCATACGATTGGTATAGAAACACCAATGACACTTGATAAACATGAACAGCACCTTTACATTCAAAGTGATTTGATTCTACCTATTTCTGTTGGTGAGAAAAAAGAATACATTTTACGTGATTTCATTCATGATAAAGACGCTTCATATGGAATAGTCGAGAAGATGTTTGAATCTATTTTCTATCATCCCGTCGTCAAACAAACTATACCCTCTATTGCTATCAAAATTACCAATGGTTTACAAGAGTGCATCCATGTGAAAGATACTAAATCCCTCATAACGTTAGTGTTTCGGAAAACAAAGTGAAGTCTTTATACAACATTTATTGAAATATGTACATGAATGTGAAGCAATAGACTTTATACAACATCCACTGAAAATATATACATGAGCGCACTTCAATAAACATTGTTATATACAAAAAGTCTTTTTACTTCGTGAAGGGTGGAAATATACAGGGATAGGAAAAATGTCTTTCAGTGGAAAAGTCATCACATGGGGAATGTACAGATGTGGACACATATTCACAAGGAAAAAACAATCTCATGCGATACATAAAACAACAATGTTTATCTACAGAAATCAACATCAAAATACTAAGTTAAGGATGATTATGCTAAGACGTCTCCTGAATGTGGTAGTGTGAGTTTAATTCTTTTGGGTGGTGGTATGTTTGTGTCAGGATGTCCATGTGGAAGAGATATGTTGTGTTCTAGCCAGCACCTCTTATCCTCCCATGCTGAAAGCGCCCGTTTCCTAAAAGTATGAGTTTTGATCTCATGCGACTTAGATTTTAAGATTGTCATATTGACAAACGTTATATTTTTATTTCTATAGGCTTTCCTGAAATTCTTATGTTTCATATTTTGCACAATGGATTTTGATATGCCTTTAGCGCGCTTAATGCTATCGTCGCTATCCTTTAATTTCATACTGTACATTTTTGGACGGAGGAGAATCATTTCATCTATTTCCTTCCCTGCTGTCTCATCCTTAAAGCAGCCAAGTTTTGCCTTATTTTTGATGGAGTAGAGTGGATGATCAGCAGGATAATTTGATGTATCAAAATATCTTTCTAAAGATTTTCCTACTTCATTGAAATTTAAATCTTTTTGAGTGGTAATACCTAAGAAGAAACTATCTGTATCACCACCCAACAAACGAACCTCTTTTACGAGAGGACATGGTTTTAGTATTTTATAAAAGAGTTGGTACATTTCAAGCTTTGAGTAATCTAGTACAGCTTGACCAATATAGATGGGTTTGCACAACTCAACTTCAGATTTTATCATTTTAACACCTATAAGGTCCTCATCGATAATGTCTCTATCGATGAATAGAGGTGATGAGACCAATTTGTGATACTTTTGATCATCATTAACTAGTTTGTAGTTTACGCGCTTTCTAACATCCTCCATCGTCTTACCAAATAGACTGTTGTTCTTATATTTATAAAAATCTTTTTCAAAATTATTTTGGGCTAGTGCACGTTTCTGGCTGTTGCTATCAATATATGGTTTGAGGAAGGCTTTCTGTCTAAATTTAATAATGCGGTGAACTCTTTTTAAAATCATACCCATTTCTAAATAAAATTTTAAGATGCTAAAGTGGACTAGATAGTTTTCTTTATCATACTGGGTGAGTAAAAGTTTGCGGCAAGGCTTATAGTCGGGTTGACCGCATGATTCTAAATCTTTATGAAATTGTTTCATAAAGTCGGAAAACATATCTTTGGTCACTTCACCTGATTCGGGTGCGAGTGGAAAATCCACGGTTTTATGTTTAATATTATTTGGATAGATTAGATCTATCTCAAAATAATATCCCCAATCACCTTCATCTGGAATTGCTAGTATGTTGGAAGGGTTGGAGAAATGTTGAATTTCACTATCATCTAACCAGCTAAACTCAGAGTGAGGTAGCGGTTTGGATAATGAACTACCATACAAATTATTTTGGTCATAATACTTCAGATGAGTCTGGTCATTGCCTACTATTTTTGATTTTAACCTATGTTTATTTACAAATGTGAGACCACCGCGAATTCCTCGCTCAAATAAATTATACATCTCTGGATCTTGTAAGAGATGAATGGTCTCACCAGTCATTTTAAAAGCAGACTTAAATGACATGGCTGGCAGACTGACAAAGTGGACGGGATCTAACTTATCTTCTTCTAATGCCACTCGTCGAAACTCCTGAAATACATCAGCCAGCAAAAATACATCTAACTTAAGGTAGGCAATCATATATTCACCAAATGTATGGCAGTCAAATTTTATCCATGCATCTTGTGCATGATCATAATCTTCGGTCTTACATTCTGCACCGGTCAAATCATTTTTAAATTTATCTATGGGCGGAAGAGAAGTCTCGCCGAGTTTACTAATTGCATCAAAATATGCATATGGAAAGACTCCTTTCCGTGTGATGACTTCATCGGTTAGATTTGGGTATTGTTTCTTAAGATTTTGTGTTAGTGGAAGAGACTTTAGATTTTGCACGAGAGAGGCCAGTGATGCAGTCATAAATTGGTAGGAATCTAAAAATTTTATATCAAAATAGACCGTCTTATTTTCTTTAGTTTTATCGACAGGCACTTTTGCTGTCATGGCCATAAACTTCTCTCTCGTTTGCGCTATTACATCAAGCTTCCACTCTTTCATTTGACCTAAACCTCCTTTTATTATCATATGGCTGTCATAGCCCTTGAAATTATGGAAAATGACGGGTAATGTACGCCGTTTCATCCTAAGTGAAAAATTACATTTTGAACAGAGTGCGTTTCTAAATTTACCAGTGATGTGATCATGGTCGCGCACTTTCTTAATCTTATCATCGTCAAATGTTTTCCTACATTTGGGGCAAACGTTGCAACTATCAAATTTTGCTTGATCATCTGCTGTCATATGCAATGATCTGCGATAGAGTTCACCATCATACTTTTGTTGAAATTTTACAGCCTGTTCGAGGAATTGTAGGAATTGGTAAATACAATCCTCACCTTGCCAGACGCGCATTTTATTTTGCCTACTCCTAAAGTGATCATGCCATACTTCATAGCAGGAAATGGCTGCTGGTCGATGGATGTTATCATCGATATAGCATTCGATGTCAGCATAGATGACACGAAGAGGACTTAGTTCATCACCATTCTCTCTATATGAAAACTCCTTATCTTTGGGCATGCGTTCCATTTGCAGTTTACCTCGCTTACACCACTCATAATGAGTTTCAAATTTAGTTTTCCTCCTAAAGTGGCGAATACATCTGTCGCAGTAATATAACTCTCTACTCGAGTTTTCTAAGTGGTGGTATAAGCGAGAGATTTTGGGAATACCGCAGTAGTGCCATTCCTCACTATCATCCTGTTTTACTAATAACAGGTTTACTGTACGTTCATAACAACTCGAACGCGAGTTGTAGCGCACACCCTTCAATCCTTTTTCCCAAACATGGAGAACTATTTTAATGTTGTTCAATTTTTCAAATTTTTCTATATCTTTAATTTTCATATCGTCACTATTACAGTCATCGAAGTTTAATTCATTCTCCCACTGCCTATAGCTATATGTGCGATTTCGATTCGCATTGATGTCATTATAGTGGAGAATGGAGAGGACAGCATATTTAAAACATTGCGATTCGCAATCGACATTGATGACTGCTGTTTTGTTTTTTAAATTTTTTGGAAGTTTAAAGGAGCCTCGACCACTATGATTTCCTAATAGACTGATTTTAAATAAGGCGGACTCAATGCCGTCAAAAATGAGACCGCTATCGCGCTCGTTAAATTTATCAATATTTAATTTTAATCCTTGGATGTGAAAATTTATCCAAGACTCATAGTCTACAACCTCGGTTGCAGGAGAGGAGGGTATGTGAAACTCTAACCTCTCTATTATTTGTCCAGTATGGTGGTCGATTTTTACATATTTTATTTTAAGATAGATGAGCGCCTTCATCCTAAAATTGTCTAAATTGTTGAAGAGCGCTTCTATCAATGATGAATTTTGATGAAACCATTCCTCAAAGTTAGCAATGGTTTCTGAGGAGTCCATCTGGTAGTTCCTCACTAAATTATTTATGGACACCTCAGTGAGTCGGATAGAGGAGGTGCCGTTGGTGTAGGTATCGTTCGTGTGTGTATGTTGAAGTCTGTGCGAAGATAGTTCAAAACGTGTCTCGAAAGACTGAATGCACAAGTCGCAAGAAAAGGAGACATCGTTAACAGAATCATCCCTACCTTCGGAGATTGATGCCGGCTTAGGTCGACAAACACCTCGCTTGATGTGTCGGGTGAGATCCCATTTCCTCGTGAAGATGTGCCCACAGTCAGCACATTCCCACTCGTTGCCATATCGCGACAGTTCTGAGCTGGAACTCGCATCACCTGAAAGAGAAATCATTCTATCATCTCTGTTCAAGTCTCAGTGTAGTGTTACAACCTACCTTGACTCAATAACTCTAAACTTTCCTCGAGAAGAGAGGGCGTTGGTGATGAAGTTGATGCCTGAAATTGAGGAAGATGCTATTAGCTACACGTTTGAGGGAGATGAGAGAGGAAATTTTCAACTTACCATTTGAACGAAATTATGTTTAAGCTTGATACTTCAACAAGATAGAGACTTCACTCAAATTTGAAATTCACTAAAGAGCAGTTCACTTGTACGCCTCAAATACAGAATTCGTCAGAGAACAGTTCAATTATGCGTCTCAAAGACAGAGTGAAATGATACGGATATCACTTTGCTTATATACTTTCATTCTCTTCATTCATTGGATGTTCATTCTGATTGGCTGCTTGTGTATACTTAAGAATTAGAAAACATTTCAAAGTCATTATTCACAGTCAACATGACAAGCCCTCCAACAACACCAAATACCGCATTGGAGTTCTCCTCTCCATGCTCAACACCAAAGGCGCTCGTTACACCAAATGCACCAAGAAAGGCGAAGGTGGAGAAGGTGTACCGACTGGACAATATACGAAAGTTATCATTACCAGCGGACGAGGAAGAGGAGAGTGTATGTGAGAAGGAGTGTCCCGACTTAACAGGCGTGAGGTGGAAGTATCTCCAGTACGATACTGACGATGTGATGGAGATGACCAGCAAGTCGCAGTTGCATCAAATATGGGAGTGGTACACCCCTAACTCCCAACCGCGGACCGTGGCGGAGTGGGCGTACATTGACAACGTGAGGGACGCTGCAGAAGAACGTTTAAAGCAGCTCAACTGTTTTTGTGATCTATGTGAAGTCAGACTCTGGGACGATATTGACGATGAAGACCTTTTAAAATACATGCCATAATAAATGTTTATTTCGTATTATCTTTGCTTTCATACTGACTTACTTGAATGGGGCTTTAGTGAATAATTTAACCATGTATACTTTTTCATTTGGAAATAGTAGCACGCTTAGTCTAACTTGCAAATCTTATAACATTTCATATGGGTGATAATGGTAGATGAAATAGTGTCAAATAAAATTAAGATAGCTTACACTTCTGATACAGGGATAGCAATCGACTGCGATCCATGTGTAAAGAGCTTGTTAGACTACGGATGGGGTTAAGTGGATGATTTAACCATGTATACATTTTCATTTGGAAATAGTAGCACGCTTAGTCTAACTTGCAAATCTCATAACATTTCATATGGACGATGATGATAGATGAAATAGTGTCAAATAAAATTAAGATAGCTTACACTTCTGATACAGGGATAGCAATCGACTGCGATCCATGTGTAAAGAGCTTGTTAGACTACGGATGGGGTTAAGTGGATGATTTAACCATGTATACATTTTCATTTGGAAATAGTAGCACGCTTAGTCTAACTTGCAAATCTCATAACATTTCATATGGACGATGATGATAGATGAAATAGTGTCAAATAAAATTAAGATAGCTTACATGATTCTGGGATAGCAATCGACTGCGATCCATGTGTAAAGAGCTTGTTAGACTATGGAAGAGAGAAGTGTGTTATGTTGCGTGTGGCGCGTGAGTGTCCTCCCATTTCATTCCATTCATCAATTCGTCTCAGTGATAGAGACAGGTAGAACTCATGGTTCTCATAACGTATGCAATGGATAGTTTATAAGGTAACCTTCGACAGTTGGCTAAATGTCGCCCTGGCGCGAATGCATACTACGTTGAGACAGAGGCAATCACTTGCAAACATGACGCAGAGAGGTTTAACAAGATTGACCATTGCCAAATGTCCCTTGCGGTATACATAGCTACGGGTTTCACCGCCGCCCTTTACAGGAACGCCCGTCGAAAGGAAGTATTACACCGAACTTCATTTGCAACGTTCAAGTTGACTGATAGCAGATTCAACTTAATGATAGTATTCGCCAGTCCGAAGACTGCCCAGGGCAAACCGCGAGGAGGTTCTATCATGTCTTGCCCCATGGTGGCCCTTAAGAGAGCCGATGGTTCGTTCTCGTCGTATCTGAAAATAGAAGGAAAAATAGATGAAAATATATTCAAGTGATAGAGATGATATTAACTTACCATAAGAGAAATTTAGCCGGTTCGCGACCCCTTCGATGGCGATGGTTGAGGTAAGTATTTGGCCGGCAGTTTCCGCTTCCGGTGGCGCAGCTCCTTTATTTCGCCATCATGCTTGATGGAGACATGGAGACAGCGCATCTCCGCCATTGCTCCCTCGTAGCACTCGAATGTGGCATCCAAGTCCTCACTCTCAAGGATGACGCTGTCGACGATTCTGCTCTTGATGATGGGAATGTGGAGCGTTGTTCGTCTCTCTTCTTTCTTCTGACTCTCAGTCAGGCTAGTCCTTAATTGCTCAATTTTTAAATTTGAGACCTCTTCCTGAGCTTTTAATGATTTTATGTACGTTGTCTGCTCAGTAACGCGTTTTTCGCTGGCAAGCGCCCTTTCGCGGAAAGATTCTAAATTGATCACTTGGGTCTTGAGGGCCCGAATCTCGGCTACCTGACCCTTCAGGTGGAAATTGTCATCCCTAAGGGCCGAACATTCGTTTTTGTAACGAGTGAGCTCATCTTTCAATTTCGTGAGTGCGTATTCCTGGCTCACTTTTGCGATCTGGGTATCCTTATTCCAGCTGTTCATCTGCTGCTTAATCCCCTTCTTTACTGGGGAAGGTGCGATTACTTTCTTTTTCGGGGAAGACTGATTTGTTGGTTTTCCTATCTCTTCCGTGTCTTTAGTAATGACGACCTCCTCAGAATCGGAGTCATCTGAGCTGTCCAAATCGCTTAGTGGGGCCTTCTCTTCTGCTGTTGATGAGGTAGTGGCCGAAGCAGCAGGCTCCAAAATTGTTGCAATAGCCTCTTGTAGTGCTGCGTCAAGATCGACTGTTTCTTCGTTGAAGAAGGGTGCGATCACTTTGCCGATGTCTGATGTTATGTAATTGTTTGCCTTTTTGAGCGGACAGTCGGCGTGGGCGATGTAAAATTCCTCATGCTCTTTGCCTTTCAAAAATTTCAGGCAATGTGTACAGCCGGAAATAACGGCTCTTTCCTCGTGGAAGTGAGGAGTATTCTTATATTTGTTTATGTGACGTTTGAATTCGCCACCCCTCTTTATTTCTCCGCAAGAACACTTTTTAAATAAGAATTTTGAGTTGCCTCCCATTTTGTAACTTATGTATCTGTAAAGGAAGGATGAAATAGAATTACTAACAGGCGACATTGGCAGTCATTCTTATAATCATACAGCTAAATTGTGAGATTGGTGGAAAGTGTCGAACCTTTGAATCCGTTACAGGCATTACTCAGAGGGGATCTTATCCCAACTCCAAGGCCTCGGCCCACAAATCCAACCTCCCGCGGACAGAGCGTGCGTCATATCACTGTGTTGGTATCCGGACCCCGATTTTGACATGAAAATCAGTGGATTGTTTACAAAGGTTGCAAATTCCAAGCCGAAGCTTGCCTCTCACAACTTTATAAATGTCTTAGTTGAATTCAGAAGGTTTGAAAACCCCGAAAATTGTCAAAAAATAGCGAATTTAAATTTTTCAATTTTTTAGCACTACTTATGAAATTTTATAAGTAGTCTATCACTTAGGGCAGGTCAATAGCGACCGAACCTTTTTTGAATCAAGTCAAACGGACTTGTAGAAGCAAAGTTACAAGCCTTTAAAGTTTTGGAGTCTTTTATGGCCTGGAGACGAAGGCCATCTCCTGGCTAACCTCTAAGTCTGACGCCTTAGCTGATATCAGCAATGAAATTTTCTAAGTCGGTTTCTTACAGAAACTCGGGATTTGGAATGTCCGAAGCTATCATCGGAGCTCAGAGAGACGACTTACCGTTGACTATCTCTCGTATTAATGACAAGTCTCTCTCGGTTCCCAGCTTATATAGTGTGTGGCGATCAGCTGATGACGTAACACCCATCATCCAAACACTAAAAAACCCGTCTATCTCCGGTTCTAGTGCTCCGATTGAGCTGGAAATACACCATTTCCATGTAGAATTTGACGCTGAATCCGAATCTGGCCTCCGTTTTCCCATCCGATGCTTCGTTTTGGCTCCACAGTAGGCAGCCATCGCAAAAATTCTAACTCTGTCGTTTTTCCGAAAAATGTTGAACATTTTTCTCGCCGATTGACTTGAAACTCTCCGATTGACTTGAAACTCACCATACATATAAAGAATTTCACGCTGATTCCAAATCTGGCCTCCGTTTTCCAATCCGATGCTTCGTTTTGAAGCTAGAGCCCAAAACGTCCCAAATTCTAACTCTGTCGTTTTTCACCAATGTCCCAAAATCTTAAATGGCGTCTCACATCTAAACGAAGACAGATAGGAACAAGCCGATTGTTTTACTGAATTTGTCACACTCTTAGCTTTCAAACGAGCTATCGCACGACAAAATCCGTCCACTGGAAGCCAAAATCGAAGCAAGCTGTCCAGAGGGGGGGGGGGGGGACGTCAGCGAAATTTCAGAATTTGATGAAAAATGTTTTGGTGACGGTCCCAGGTCGAAATTCCACACTTTGGAAAATTTTCAAATTTTTACCCATACAAAGTCACTCTGACACTTAGGATTTTTTCAGGTAAGCGAGCTCCGACCTAAAATCTTGTAACCGCTCTAACTTTTGAACGAAGACAGATAGGAACAAGCCGATTGTTTCACTGAATTTGTCTCACTCTTAGCTTTCAAACGAGCTATCGCACGACAAAATCCGTCCACTGGAAGCCAAAATCGAAGCAAGCTGTCCAGAGGGGGGGGGGGGGGACGTCAGTGAAATTTCAGAATTTGATGAAAAATGTTTTGGTGACGGTCCCAGGTCGAAATTCCACACTTTGGAAAATTTTCAAATTTTTACCCATACAAAGTCACTCTGACACTTAGGATTTTTTCAGGTAAGCGAGCTCCGACCTAAAATCTTGTAACCGCTCTAACTTTTGAACGAAGACAGATAGGAACAAGCCGATTGTTTCACTGAATTTGTCTCACTCTTAGCTTTCAAACGAGCTATCGCACGACAAAATCCGTCCACTGGAAGCCAAAATCGAAGCAAGCTGTCCAGAGGGGGGGGGGGGGACGTCAGCGAAAATTTTTTCTCTCCGATTTCGCTGGAAACATCCTTCCTAACCCAAAATTTCACGTAGATTCCGAATCTGGCCTCCGTTTTCCCATCCGATGCTTCGTTTGGGTGCTACACACCAAAACGTCCCAAATTCTAACTCTGTCGTTTTTTCGATAAATGTTGAAAATTTTTTCTCTCCGATTGACTTGAAACTCACCATACAGATAAAGAATTTCACGCTGATTCCAAATCTGAAATCCGTTTTCAAATCCGATGCTTCGTTTTGAAGCTAGAGCCCAAAACGTCCCAAATTCTAACTCTGTCGTTTTTCGCCAATGTCCCAAAATCTTAAATGGCGTCTCACATCTAAACGAAGACAGATAGGAACAAGCCGATTGTTTCAATGAATTTGTCTCACTCTTAGCTTTCAAACGAGCTATCGCACGACAAAATCCGTCCACTGGAAGCCAAAATCGAAGCAAGCTGTCCAGAGGGGGGGGGGGGGGACGTCAGCCGAAAATTTTTTCTCTCCGATTTCGCTGGAAACATCCTTCCTAACCCAAAATTTCACGTAGATTCCGAATCTGGCCTCCGTTTTCCCATCCGATGCTTCGTTTGGGCGCTACACACCAAAACGTCCCAAATTCTAACTCTGTTAAAATTTTGAAGAAAAATTTTTTCTCGCCGATTGACTTGAAACTCACCCTACCGATGCAGAATTTCACGCTGAACACGAATCCGACCTCCGTTTTCTCATCCGACCACTCCTTCCACTCGAAACAACCCATTTTACAACCCAACATTCAGCAGATTGCACCAAAAACATCACACACTATAGCCTCAACACTAATCCTGGCGGTCGCCCAAGTCCACCACGACACTCTATCGTTCCAGAGGGGGGGGGGGGAGTCAGCGAACATGTTGTCAACCAACCTGGCCGGCACACCACGACAGATCACAACCTCTGTCGTTCCAGAGGGGGGGGGGGACTCAGCGATGGCGGCCATCTTGCGCTATCTGGTGTTTGTCACTTCCTTACTACTCTTAGCTATGAAAACTAATATCAAGATCATTTATAAAATACGTGTGCATATGATCACAAGACCTCTTATAAACTAATTTATGCGATTGATGTCCTCCTACAAGAGATTATCAAACAATCTCTCATCTCAAGTGAGTATGGAAAGGATATTAATCATTTCTGGCATTGGAGTTCGTCCACACATTTCCTTTCATAGACAAAAAGGAATGAATTAAAGAATATTCGATGAAATGTTCTCAAACACAGCATTATTTCACATCCAAAATTCCATTTTCTCATGCGCAGAGAATGTTTCGAAACAACTCTTGATCACGAGACTTAGAATAAATTAATCGATACTTACGATCTAACATTTAGTGCAAAGAAAATGAGAATTATGAAGGCAAATTTGCGCCATGAGGGTCGATATCCCTCATGAAAATGCATTGAAACACTAAATTAACACTAATTATTATGAAATTTTCTTAAACATGAAATGATGCATTCTACTGCAGCGTATATTGCGTTGAAATTAGCATGAATACTTATTAACTATTGAGATTCTGTGCGTGTAGTCGCTTTTTCTAAGCAATAAGTAAAACTTTAAAACGATAGTTTGTTTCGACGCAACGAATGTTTTGACGATATATCCGAAACGGACGAGAAATCTCTCGGAAAAAGTATTTGGGCATAACTTGCAAAATCTAACAGATGATAATTATGCCATATCCAAATAGCAATAACTCATGCTCAGCAATGCTGTTAATTTTAAGGTTATACTTTTGTACAGTGTACAATTTTCAAGAAAAGTATATGATTCATTTTGAAATTCAAGTTCAAATTCATAAATTTGCCGTTGTAAGCTTATATTAGCTCACCGTTTACACATTATCCAATGATAAATTCTCATTTAACTGGAGATTAATATTCTTTGCATATGAGACATATTTGTTTGTATATAGCGGAAAGCATATAGGTACTTGGTGATCAATTTCATATTGCATGAAGTTGCCTTCAGTTGACATGGTGCTGCTAAACGCCATGTTTGGTGTTTAATAATATTCATTACCGGTACTGCTTGTGATAGTTCAATAATTTTGAAGAAGAACACGCTTGATGAAGACTTCACGGTTTTCAAGATAATGATAACTGCAATGTGATCATAATGCTTTATAATACACACATGTAATCTACAATGCAAACATGCTTTTTGAATAAATAATATGACCATTTATCGTTGCTTGATTTACTCGCATTTTGTCTAAGACCAGGGGCCTGTTTCATAAAATTAAGCAGTCTGATATGCATCAGTGACATTTTCAGCAGTGAAATATAAAGCATATAATTGCGTTTCATAAAAATTAATTTTCCAACTGAAGATTAAGCAGTCTACATTAATCAGTGATACATATAAGTAGTAAGGAAGTGACAAACACCAGATAGCGCAAGATGGCCGCCATCGCTGAGTCCCCCCCCCTCTGGAACGACAGAGGTTGTGATCTGTCGTGGTGTGCCGGCCAGGTTGGTTGACAACATGTTCGCTGACTCCCCCCCCCCCTCTGGAACGTTAGAGTGTCGTGGTGGACTTGGGCGACCGCCAGGATTAGTGTTGAGGCTATAGTGTGTGATGTTTTTGGTGCTATCTGCTGAATGTTGGGTTGTAAAATGGGTTGTTTCGAGTGGAAGGAGTGGTCGGATGAGAAAACGGAGGTCGGATTCGTGTTCAGCGTGAAATTCTGCATCGGTAGGGTGAGTTTCAAGTCAATCGGCGAGAAAAAATTTTTCTTCATAAATTTTAACAGAGTTAGAATTTGGGACGTTTTGGTGTGTAGCGCCCAAACGAAGCATCGGATGGGAAAACGGAGGCCAAGATTCGGAATCTACGTGAAATTTTGGGTTAGGAAGGATGTTTCCAGCGAAATCGGACGAGAAAAAATTTTCGCTGACGTCCCCCCCCCCCTCTGGACAGCTTGCTTCGATTTTGGCTTCCAGTGGACGGATATTGTCGTGCGATAGCTCGTTTGAAAGCTAAGAGTGAGACAAATTCATTGAAAGAATCGGCTTGTTCCTATCTGTCTTCGTTTAGATGTGAGACGCCATTTAAGATTTTGGGACATTGGCGAAAAACGACAGAGTTAGAATTTGGGACGTTTTGGGCTGTAGCTTCAAAACGAAGCATCGGATTGGAAAACGGATTTCAGATTTGGAATCAGCGTGAAATTCTCTATCTGTATGGTGAGTTTCAAGGCAATCGGCGAGAAAAAATTTTCAACATTTTTCGAAAAAACGACAGAGTTAGAATTTGGGACGTTTTGGTGTGTAGCACCCAAACGAAGCATCGGATGAGAAAACGGAGGCCGGATTCGGAATCTACGTGAAATTTTGGGTTAGGAAGGTTGTTTCCAGCGAAATCGGAGAGAAAAATTTTCGCTGACGTTCCCCCCCCCCCTCTGGACAGCTTGCTTCGATTTTGGCTTCCAGTGGACGGATTTTGTCGTGCGATAGCTCGTTTGAAAGCTAAGAGTGAGACAAATTCAGTGAAAGAATCGGCTTGTTCCTATCTGTCTTCGTTCAAAAGTTAGAGCGGTTACAAGATTTTAGGTCGGAGCTCGCTTACCTGAAAAAATCCTAAGTGTCAGAGTGACTTTGTATGGGTAAAAATTTGAAAATTTTCCAAAGTGTGGAATTTCGACCTGGGACCGTCACCAAAACATTTGTCATCAAATTCTGAAATTTCACTGACGTCCCCCCCCCCCCCTCTGGACAGCTTGCTTCGATTTTGGCTTCCAGTGGACGGATTTTGTCGTGCGATAGCTCGTTTGAAAGCTAAGAGTGAGACAAATTCAGTGAAAGAATCGGCTTGTTCCTATCTGTCTTCGTTCAAAAGTTAGAGCGGTTACAAGATTTTAGGTCGGAGCTCGCTTACCTGAAAAATCCTAAGTGTCAGAGTGACTTTGTATGGGTAAAATTTTGAAAATTTTCCAAAGTGTGGAATTTCGACCTGGGACCGTCACCAAAACATTTTTCATCAAATTCTGAAATTTCGCTGACGTTCACTCCCCCCCCCCC
>CAJQUW010014637.1:0-121107 GCA_907163375.1 Prostheceraeus crozeri | reverse complement strand
GACAGATATGAAAATGTCGATTCTTTCAGTGAATTTGTCTCACTCTTAGCTTTCAAACGAGCTATGGCACGACAAAATCCGTCCACTGGAAGCCAAGATCGACGCCAGCTGTCCAGAGGGGGGGGGACGTCAGCGAAAATTTTTTCTCTCCGAGTGACTTGAAACTCACCATACCGATGCAGAATTTCACGCTGAATCCGAATCTGGCCTCCGTTTTCTCATCCGATGCTTCGTTTGGGCGCTACACACCAAAACGTCCCAAATTCTAACTCTGTTAAAATTTTGAAGAAAAAATTTTTTCTCAACGATTTCTTGAAACTCACCCTACCGATGCAGAATTTCACGATGAACACGAATCCGACCTCCGTTTTCTCATCCGACCACTCCTTCCACTCGAAACAACCCATTTTACAACCCAACATTCAGCAGATTGCACCAAAAACATCACACACTATAGCCTCAAGACTAATCCTGGCGGGCGCGACCCAAGTCCACACGACACTCTATGTTCAGAGGGGGGGGCACACAGCACGTAAGCACCACGAGCGGCCGACCCGACACTCTGCCGTGCCAGAGTAGGGTGGGGGGGACTCAGCGATGGCGGCATCTTGCGCGGTCCAGAAAGTGGAGTTTTGCTTAACTACTCGGCGGGTCCGTGGTCACCTCGTGTAATCTTGCAGTCCGATCAATCATCACTTAAACTCGTCATTGAATCACGCAGTATTAATATATTATCTAATGTAACGAGTCCAGTGAAATATGGTTAATTTTTGCCAATCTGCTTAGTTAAAAATTCTAACTTAATTAAATTTAATATACGAAACGCTCGGAAGATGAATCACTATTGGAAAATTTTTCAATGGTTATCATTACTTACCATATCAATAATGCTGTGCATTTTTCCAATTTTCTTAATTTTACTGAGAACCATTGAAAAACCATTGAATATTTGTTTGTTAGTAATGGATGGTTCTGTCTCAAATTTCTGATTGCTTCTAAAATCCTAAGATCTGCATTCATATTCAGCAAAATATTAAAATTAAAATGGAAAAAAAGTTTTTTTTATTTGCCTATTCAGCTCTGTCTGCATTATGTAATCTTTGGTGGTTTGGACCTATCCTTTCATGATATTAACTTTCTGTGGGCCTTACGGGCCAATAAGTGAGGACTACGAGAGAGGGCTATTGTCAAACATATGGACCTATCATTGATGAATAAAAGCCAAAATTCTAAAGGTCAATTCTTCAAATTATTTGGCCTATATAACTGAAACAAATGGGTGACTAAAGAATATTAACGGTACCATCTGAGCAGCTTATAATCGTCGTATATAAAAATTCATACACGTAATTCTCAGGCCGTACTCGTTTTCAGGAGTTATAATACCTACAGTAACACATGGGTGTTAGGAAAATATTAAGAAAATAAAATTCATACGATAGTTTATGTATTCGGTTGGGGGTGGTTATGACGTGAATTTATGCTACTGCGTTTTTTCAAATCTTAGTTAATTTTTATTAATTTCCTAGCGGTGTTTGAGGAGAAGTGCACTGTAAACTGTCAGGTAGGCGGATTTCTCTGCCTAGTCTCAGCAATTTACAAAGGTGTACATACTGCCCCTATGCAGCTCGAGTTCTGGTCATCTTCATGCTGATGTCTATGGGCAGTGCAGGAGGTGGGTTCATTGGCTATGGTTGTGTGATGTGTTAGGGGGCGGGTTGGAGATGTGATTGTGAGTATCTGATGGGGTTGGGTGGGCTGTTGTTTTGCGCGGCGTGTTCATGAGGTTTAAGATGCGGTTTTAGGCGGGTGTTATGGGTAGACGGGTCTGGGCGTGTGGGGGGGGGTGCGCGGGACGGATTTGATTTGTGTGGTGTGGGGAGGAGTGGCGTGTGGGTGGAGGGGTGGTCAGGCGGAGGAGGGGAGAGAGGTGTGGGTGGTAGAGCACAGCGATGTGGTCAGGGGGGTGGAGTAGGGTTAAAAGTGTTAGCGGTAAGTGGGAGCGTGATGCGTTAGTAGTGGGTGGGACAGGGAGTGTGGAAGTCGTGGGCAGTCGGTCGGGGGGGAGGGCGGAGGTTCAGGTGGGCCGTGGGGTTTGGGTGTGGTGACTGAGTGGTGGGGAGTTGGGGTGGCGTCGGTTAGCGTAGAGAGGGCGGTACGATGGGAAGGGGGCGTGTATCGGCGTGTGCGGAGTGGGGATTGTGTGTGTGAGTTGCAGAGGGGAGGTAGGCGGAGAGGAGGTGGTTGAAGTACGTGAGGAGGAAGGTTTTTTAAGCGAAGTGGCGTCGGTAGTGGAGAGAGGCGGGTGAGAGTCGGCGATTGGTGGAGGGTTGCGTGGAGGTGATGATCGTTTCTATATCTCTATTCTTTTAATTCTTTTATGCTTCATTACTTATCTAATCTATAATATCTTATCTACTTGCAGTACTCGTTCTCTATCTGTTTAATTCTTTTTAATCTTCCTATCTTATAATTTCCTTATTATTCTTTTTAACTTTCTTACTACTCTTAACTTATAACTTAATTCTATTTTATATTTTTCCTGTGAACTGCGCTCGGTTAAGAAGTTGTCAATGACCGCTTTATCTCAATGGTGAGATACATGTCTGTTCCTTCTACCAAACCACGCCGCAAGTAGAATTCATTTCTTATGCTGCAGACAATAGCTAAGCAGAGCCCCAGAACGACCGTGTGGCTTCATTCTCAAAAGAAAATCTGGAAATCTGGAGTGAGCTCAGGAGTGAGATCGACTGCTTGCACTAGCAGAGTCTGTAGAATTAATAGAATTGCGATGATTTGCTCACTTTGAGACATGAGACCAATATAATGAGAGCTCAAAGGTCGGAAATGAAACTTTGGTGGAAAATGAGAAAAGCAAGAAAGCGAAAATCTCAATGAGGGTGATGAGAATAAACCACTGATAAGATAAGCAAATGCTTTGTTTCTATTGACTCTATTCCAGCTTACATGCTATGCTACTCTTATATTTTATTGTGAGATACAGGCGATACTCTAAATCACAAATGGAAGCGAAGTAAGGAAGCAGGTATTGTCGCAATTGATTGCAAATTAATTGGACAAAGAACATTAATTAATTGAAATTGGAAGAACATATCAATCATTTTGATTGGAATTAGAAATAAGAACCCAATTAATTAACTGAAATTGACGGACATATCAATCAATTAAATGATACTGTGAAAACAATCATCAATCCAAGATTTGTTTAACTAGACACCACGCCACACAGCAAAATAAACAACCTATGGTATTTGTAATTTCATGGCCATGAAAGTAGGCTTGTTGTATCGCTAAAATAATAGCTATGCCAACCATTTTGTATGTTTTAATACTGCGATTAGTCAGACCTATCTCAGACCAATCAGACAAGCGGATAATTTCCTTAGAATTCTCACAGACGCAGATGCCTTCGTGCTATTAGTCATGCAGGCATTCGTGATTCTCCTTCATTGTTTTAATCAGTGACGATTGAGGTGAAGAAAATTTTCCTCCATTATTAGGGCTACGTGGTCTACGCTGGTTAAAACAAGCGTTTGAATTTGGGATACTCATGAATCTTAACGCTGTTGCTGCTTGCCAATCTGACTGTTAGTTAATGAATTGAGTAGTAAAAGGACTACAGGGGCGAAAATTAGATGCGCAATCTAGGCTACTAATAGGTAACAATTAATTGATGGGAATTGGAAAAATTATCAATCAATTAATTGAGATTGTTTATTAACCAATTGATTATTTGAAAGTGGTTTTTGTCAACCAAATCAATTCTAATGTAACTGAAAATTAGTTGTGGGGTCAATTAATTTTTGACCAATCCCTGAGAAGGAGGAGAGAGAGAGAGATGTTGAGAAAAGATGTAGTTAAATTCTAAGACATTGAAAGAACTTTTTCTTTTAAAATTTTTAAAACTTATTTTTTCGTCTCATAGAACTTTTTGAAATGTCTGTTGGTTTTACTTTTGATTCATATACGTTTCAAGAATAATGTTCTATACAATCTAAAAGTATTCATATACATTGGCTCTGTGTACACATGGGCCCATAGACATAAGCATAGATGTTAATTGATGTTTCACCATGAAAATGCTGGTATGCAAGTACTTAATTTTAACTTTCTAATGTTCTAAAAATTCGCTTCCTCATCATGCACTGAGTTTCACCAAAGCCTACAAGTCTGTTGTCATTTGCTTGTCTAAGTCATTTTTCAAGGAATATATATTAAATTTTTTATTAACAAAACAAGACTTTATTGTTGTCATGGTTGCATGTTCCTTCCTCTTGATTTGTTCGAATTCGGAAACTCCGCCATCATTAGTTCACTATAGGCTATCGGAATGCTGTGGGGGTAAGGTAGAGAAGCTATAGAGCCTGGACTCCAAGTTGTGGATAATTTAATTACTAAAAGTATGAAAGTGCAGCGCCAAAACATTCTTTTAAATTTTTTTTTAGAATGGTTTTATAGAAAGGAGTTCTTGTGAGACGCTGTTTAAAACCTTCTATCCACCTTCAAAACTACCTTTTTCTACAGAGACGGAGTTTAAGTGATCAGATGACATGGGAACAACATGATTCAAGTTTGCTGGGATCAACATTAAATTTTGATTTTGAAAGTACTTTGATGTAAGGACCAATGTTCAAATGTTGGGAGCGCGACCGGACAGGATCAATTATTACCTCAAATAATAGGTTAATGTTAATTATTTTTAATCTGAGAAAATTACTCCAGTTGGTGATAAAGCTAATCACTTTCAAGTCACTTTTTATTCATATACCTTTGGTACATTGCTTGCACAGAGAAGGGCTATTTAATATTTGTTTGTCTGAGAAATTGAATAATGAACATCCGTTGTTGAATTTACCGGCAGCATTTTAGAAGGAAAAAGTTGAAATGAAACACAATTTTAAAACGTCAAATAAATCTCAAGCTAACCAACTGAGCTTTAGAAAGAAGGTAATTTGAAATTTGTCTCCCGCTTTGATTTACGCTACATGTACACATCTCTCGATTGCTGACGTCAGTAACGAATGTGGAGTTCAAGAAGTCATTAATATTGCCTGAGTTCAGCACACTTTCATTCTACAATTCACATCCAAAACTTGAATGACGTTATACGAGGGCAACAGATAAGAACTAATGCTGCTTCAGATCGCAGATGCCGGCAAAATTTGTGAGTTCAATCTGTTAAGGTCAGGCAAATGCTATAGCCTTGTGAACACTTCAATCAGCTTTTGGAATTGATATCGAGTAGTATTGTTTGAAGGTCATTTAGCAGAATTATAGCAGCATCTAGCAGAATTTATAGCGCATCTAGTGAGCTTAAAGGCAGGTATGGGTAAGTATTTGAGTCTAAAAGAATCCGAAGGATGAGCATTTAAGTTCAATGGTAGAACGCATAACTAGCGTGGTCTCAGTGTAGATGGAACCATATCAGAACAAACGCATACAGTCATTGGCAAAAATATCTAAACATTATCATCCTACATACAGGGAGGGAGTTAATTTTGTTTAAAAAAACAATATTTTCAATATAAATTGCTTTAAAAATATGAAATGTTCATGTTGTCATGCTTATAATGTTTCCGTCATTCCACCAACTCTTCATCGAATTCATTTCAATTGAAAAATTGTGTCTGCCAGCCGCAAGAGCTACTTTTAGTGTATTGAAACAAGACATGTTATGTCGACAACATGACATCTGTGAGTTTGCATGTTATATTTGTCAGTATCATACTACTTATATTTATTAAACAGCTACTCAATTTCTTGAAGGTTGTCCTCCGCCATTGGATATAAAGTATATTGAGAATCAAATCACAGGTAGGATATGCAGTAGGATAACTGTCGTTGGAATTGGTTTACCTGAATCTATTTTCTCTTTGAATGAGATCTACCTATACACGTGCTTCACTCACGTCAAGTACTGCTGATCTCTAATAATGCTTTCAAGAACCAGTGTATTACACCACTTTTAAAACACTGTTTAAAAAAACTTTAACACTGTGGGGATAATATAAAAAGTGTTTGTCGAGAGCAAGTTTAAAAAGGTTTTGCAACAATGTGATAACACAGGTAAACAACTGATTTTTTTGAAAGCGTTTCAACATATAAGTACAAGAACGGTTTGAAAATATGTTTTATTTTTTTTTTGAAAAACCTCATTTCAAAGCAGCTTTTTAAAAATCGTGTGTCTCAATTAAGGCATTGCGCTAAAGATTGTATGTCCCTATTGACTAAATAAATTTGCTATCATATCTGACAGGAGTTAAGAAAGAGCTCTATATTATTCAAAATACAATTCTGCGACAATTTTTGATTGCACGCGTATTGGAGTACTAATCGGTATCTAAGCATTAAGGGCTTTATTGGGGTAGGGGGTGGGGGGAGGGTCGCGGGGGGGGTGGTGGGGGGGTGGCGTGTGGGGGGGGGGGGGGGTGGGGTGAGTGTGGGTGGTGTTGGTTGGGTTAGGGGGGTGAGGGTCGGGGGGGGTGATGGCGGGTGGTCGGGAGGGTCGGGGGGGTTGGTGGGGTAGAGGGTGGGGGGGGTGGGGTAGGGGAGGGTGGGGGGGGGGGTTTGTGGGTGTTGTGGGCGTGGGTGTGGTGGGTGAGTGGAGGGGGGGGGTGGGTGGGTGGGGGGGTTAGGGGCGGGGGGGGGGGGTGGGTGAGGTGGTAGGGTAGGTTGTGGGGGGGCGGGGGGGGGTAGGGGGGGGTGAGTGGGGGGGGCTGGGGGTAGGGGTTGTGTGAGGGGTGAGGTTGGTCGGGGTCGGTGTTGGGGGGCGGGGGGTGTGTGGGGTGGGGGGTTGCGGGGGGGGAGCGGTTGGGCGGTTGGGTGGGGGTGCGGTGGGGGGGGGGTGGGGGGGGAGGTGGTGAGTATGGTAAGTGGTGGGAGGGGTGTGGTGGGGGGGGGGGGGGTATGGGGGGGGGGCGTGGTAGTGGTAGGGGTGGTGAGTAGGGTGGGGGGGGTGGGTGTTAGGGTGTGTGGGGTGGGTGTGTAGAGGGGGGTTTGCTAGGTGGGGGTGGGGGTGGGGGGGCGGGTAGTGGGGTTGGGGTTGGTGGGTAGGTGGGGGGTGGGGTTGGGGTAGGGTAGTAGGGGGGTTGGGGGGGGGTGGGGGTGGGGTGGGGGGGTTCGTTGGGGGTTGGGGGGGGCGGTGGGGGGGGGAGGGGGGGGTTGCGGAGGGGGGGAGGGTTATGTTGTGTGGGGTTTGGGTTAGTGTTGGGTTGGGGGGTAGGGGGAGGGTTGGGTGTGGGTGCGTGTGGGTTGTAGGGGGGAGGGGTGGGGGGTGGGGGTACGTGAGAGGGGGGGGCGTTAGGGTGGGGGGGCGGGAGGGGCTTGGGGGGGGGTGTGTCGGGGGGGGGCGGGGGGTGAGGTGTGGTCCGGGGGGGTGTGCGGGGTGTGGGTTGGGGGGGGGGTGGTGGGGGGGGGGGAGGGGGGGGGTTAGGCCTGGGGGGGTGGGAAGTGGGGGGTGCGGGGGGGGTGTGGTCGGTGGGGGGGGGTGTGGGTGTGGGGGGTCGGGGGGTGGTATGGGGTGGGTATTGGGGTGGGGGTAGGTAGGGTGTGGATGGGGTGTATCGGTGTTGGGGGGAGGGGTTGTCGGATTTGGGTGGAGTGGTGGGGGGGGCGTGGTAGGTAGTGTGGTGGTGGCGAGGGGTTCGGTAGGGGGATGTGTAGGGGTGTGGAGGGGGGGGGTGGGGTCGGGGGTGGTGGGGGAGTATGGTAGTAGGGGGGGGGTGGGGGGGGGGTAGGGGGTGGGGTGGGAGGGGGGGGGGGGGTGGGGGGGGGGGGGTTGGGGGTGATGGCGTGAGGTGGGGGTGCGGGGTGGGTTGCTATGGGGGTGGTGGTGTGGGGAGGTGGGGGTGGGGTGGGCGGGGGGGGGGGGGGGGGGGAGGGCTGGGGGGTAGGGTTGAGCGGGGGGGTTGGGGGTGTGGTGGGGTAGGGGAGGGGGGGGGTGGCGGGTCGTTTGGGGGTGTGGGGTAGTGGTATGGCGGGGGGTTGGGGGGGTGTGGTGGGGGGGGTTGGTGGGGTGGGGGTGTAGGGTGTGGGGGGGGAGGAAGGGTGGGGTGTCGGGGTGAAGTGGTGGGGGGGGGGTTGGGTGTAGGGTAGGTGTGGTGTGGGGTGGGAGTGGGTGGGGTAGGGGTTTGGGGGTAGGGGGGGTAGGGTAGAAGGGGGGTAGTAGGGTGTGGGTAGTGGTGGGTAATGGGGGGGGGTGATGTCTGGGAGGGTTGGGGGGGAGGTAGAGCGTTGGGGATGGTGTGGGTGGGGTGTGTGTGGTTGGATAAGGGGGTGGGGTGGGTGGGGGTAGTGGTAGGTCTGTGGGGGTGGGTTGGGGTGGTTGTGATGAGGGGTAGGGGTGTGGAGGGTGAGGGTTGGAAGGGGTATGTGGGCGTGTGAGTGGGTGTGGGGGGGTGGTCGGGGGGGGGTGTTGTGTGGGGGTAGGTGGGGGTTGGGGGTTTGTGGGGGGGAGGTGGTGTATTGTTTTTTTGGTGTTTTTTTATTGTAGTTTTTTATGTTTTCTTTGTTGTTTTTTTATTAGTGTTACTTTGTTTTGTTTGACTTTTTAATTTTTTTTTTTTTATATTATTGTTTATTTAATTTTTACGGTTTTTTTTGTTTTTTTACTGTTTTTTTTATGTTTTTTTTTTTGTTTTGTTTAACTTTTTTTTAGCTATTTTTTTTTATTTTTTATATTACGTTTCGTATTTGTTTTTTTCTTACTTTAAAATATTCATTTATTGTATTTTTTTTTCTTTTATTTGTTTTGTTATTTTGTTATTTTTTATCTGTATGTTTCTCATTTCTTGTATCTTTTATTTTTTTTGTTTTTGTTACTTTTTTGTATTTTTTACTTGTTACTTATTTTGCAACGTAAGGTACTGCTAACATTAAGTGTACAGTTAGTGACAATCAAATCCAATCCAAGCACCAAGTAGACACTTTACAGGAAGTTGGGAACAATCACTGAAGCCAATGTTCATGAGAATAATTATCTATCTATTTTTAATGTTTGCCTTGCCAATTTTCATATTATTTATAATATATTTACATTTTCATTTTATATTTAATCCCACCATTTTATTTGTCTATTATTGTTATATTGATAAAAAATAACTTATTTAGTTTTAATTTCTACTTAATTGATTAATTAATTTACAGATTATTTATCTAATATTACATTTGTGTTTTATCAATGTTTTATTAGTCTGCAAGAGTAAATCTTGTATATTTCTTGCCGCTTTGATCGTTCAAGTCTGAGGACATCCTTCTATTTTCTCCATTCTGTTTCGTGAGCAAACTGAAGATGATTGTATCTGAGGAAATCGTTTCCTAGGGCATAGGAAAACTTCCATTGTGACGCTTGTTGTCAATTAGTGCCTGTCTTTGATATCTGTCTTGAATCACTTTTCGGTTTTGAAACATTCAAGATCGTATTTAAAGCAATGGTAGGACTATACAAAATGTGATTCAAGGTGATTATTTTTGCTATAGATTTACAATTACGACATGAGCAAACAACAGGGAAAAGGGCGTCCTAAAATTGCTTATTTTTTTAAATGCAGCAATTTATGTGCACCATGCTACATTTGCGCTATTTTGGAATTCCAGTGGTGTTGATTGATCTTTAGCGCAAAAGTGAACTATATAAAAGCCCCACAGCGTGCTGGCATCCTTTTGATGTATTGCTTTCATGAATGGTATTAAGCTGGTTGATAAAATGGGAGAAATCTCTTAATTATAATAGTTATTATTATATATAATTAAATTCATGATCTCAATAAATTATTCATAAACCAGGGCCTGCATAACAAAAATTTGATTCATTAATCATTTTCTGATGCAAGATGATATTTTTAGATTATGTAGATTAATACATTTTCATTATGATAATGAAGGAAATGTTGATATATTGCACTTGACATTTCAGAATTTTCAATTCCTCTGCAGTTTCTTTCTGAAGAGCAGTATGTAAAACACAAACCTCCTTGAGTAAGAAATAAATCACAGAAAAGGATTTGGACAGAATTTCAAGAGAGAATCCGTCAAACGAGTCTTTCCATTTCACCTGCTACCTTTTGATCATTCTTATAACGCCAACGTGTAATCCTAACAATGCCATCTGCAGTTCTATAGCGCAGTAGTAACCCGTGTATAGTGTCGCTCCAACAGAGACTCTCCACGGCAAGTGGACATTACATGAGGGTCTAAAATGTCAGTATGGAGACGCATTAGCTCTCCAGGACAATGTTCTCAAGTATAAATGCTCATTCCTTATGTAAAACACGTCACTATTAGAGTTTCACTTTGAGGTGCAAAACTGCAGTTCTTCGTGTATCAGATATTTGCAGTTGTAGTTATGAGGATTGTCCTTTTCGTCTCTTCTCTTGGACTTGTGTCCTTTAGTTGTCAGCGCTGGTGCCCCACCAGAACTTTGCCGGTGGACGAAGCATTGAAGAAAGATTCGAGAGAGCCATGAAAAAGTATTTGATCATGTACTACGCTCCTATGGTGTCTCATCATTGTCAGGAAGCTAAGCCAAAATACAACGAAGCTTTTACCAAAGTCACAGACAAAACTTCGACGATGGCTTACGTCAACTGCGATGACGCCAAGGAACTCTGGTAAGTTTGTCATGTGGTATTTTTGTGTGAATTTAACATAATTGCTAGGAGCCATATGCGGTAAAGCAAAAACTTTCTCGGATGACATGTTTTCACGTTCAAGGAGTATGCCTATCTATTTTGAAGTCAGATAAAGTTGACAGAATCACGATGTTTTGATCGTGTTTTTCAATTTTATACAGCATCGGGCGGGGTTTTTCATAGGGCAATAATCTCGATTTTCCGAGAATTTGAGATAATAAGAGGTTATGAGAATTCCTAAAACTTCCTGACCAGCCTACTACTTTTATTTGAGTTGCCTTCTATGACTGCATTGCTGTGCGTGCTGGATTCTTTATCTTTAAAATCAACAGAGTCCAAGTATCGCTTGTACGGCTTTACTGAAATTGCATTTTGTGAACTTTGACAATAAGCAATGACCCATGCCAGCATAACATTTCATGTGCCCTCCTTCTCTTATTAGCGTATTTAAACACACCACACTTATGACCTCCAGCGGTTTACGAAAGGACCTTGTTTTCGTGGGGATTTATGAGATACGAGGTAAGACTGGAATGTGAAAAAAAAAAAACCAGTCGCTTTCGTAATACTAGGGTCACTATGATGAGTTTCTATATGAACCTATATCTAGTTTTCAAAAATTAACTCATAATTTCTTGAAATTTGATGATTTTTCAAAAGAAATGATGATTTTTTATGTTTTGACATGCCTAATAAAATAGCAGGGGACTTTGTTTTGGAACATGTAGGCGGCCTACCACAGCGTGTAGAAATTCTTGCCTGATTAAGTACTTTGTGAAAATTCTAGACTTTCAATAAAATTATGTGTTTTAGCATATGATAGCTGAACATATGCAAATTCTATGGCATTAATTTGTAGATAGAAATAATAAATAAAATTAAAAAAATTATAACAAAAATATAATAAAAAAAAACAAAGGATGGAAATAATACAACGGCATCAGATAATCGATGTTTGCGGAGCTACTTCATCATTCCTACAATTTTTAATTGTGATTTATAATCAAATTTCTTCTATAATTTGCTGAGTTTGTAGGAAGGGAGCATCAATAGATAGAAGTCATTCGCTGTTTGAATTTGATATGCACCAACTCGCAAGATGCGTGTATAAGAAAAGGGCTATGCACTATATTAGAAGCCTCAGGATACGAGGAAGTTTCGGAATGTGATAAAAAACCGGTCGCCTCTCGCCTGGGTGGTCGCTATGATGTGGTATTATGAGATATATCTAATATTTTAAAAATGAATTCAGCCTCAGCGTAATTTCTGTTATTTCTAATGCAAAAATCGATAGAATATTTTCCTTGGTTTTTTGTTGATGTTTTGTGGTTCATCATGGCCAATAAGCAGTGTAGGAAATACAATCCTCGAATTGTTCGGCAGCCAAGTAACAGCCTACGAAAAGCACTATCGAATTCTTCAGTAGTATGGGTAAGAGAACAACATGCTCGTGCTTCCAACGAATAGAATGGATCGTATAGTTGGAGAAAAAACAGGAAGCCATCATTTCCTTATTCCAAGCCAATTGTTATATCTGATTTAAAGTGTTGTGGATTTCTTAAACATCATTGAATCGTTGGCAATAAATCTCATTGTTTTGCATTACTTTTCCCACATGTGTTGCATCATGCGACATGATTGGAGCAGATTTACTTTCATTGTCGACAAAAAACGTGGTTAAAATCCATGTTGCAAAACAATGTTGCAAAATTCTGATCTTTATTTGAACAGGTTCAACGGATTACCCATTGTGTCAATGCTTCACACAAAATCAAACAAAGGGTGGATTTACTTCAATTTGTTTGTTGTAATTGGTTGACGATGTGATTAGATTATACGGCGGGCACGGCCATCAAACATCTTCAATTCATCACATTTCCTCTTTAATTTTTGTGCTAATGAATGGACAAATGTATTGATCTGAAGTAAGCAAACCAATCTAATCTTCTAATCGATTTGTACAATGTTCAGTGTTTGAAAATTAATACTATTTCTTTTTTCAGCTGTTGTGCAATGCTGAAAAGATCGAAGGCTTCCCTTACTATCAAGGTCTATCAAAAAGGCAAATGATACTGCCAACTATCGAAGGGGACTTCACCGCTCGATGGTTTCTTGCATTCTTGAGGACCCCGTCGCTACACCCCCCACACCAGCTCAAGCTCCAACTCCAGATACACAATGCCTGATGTGACCATGGCTGAAACTCCGCTGAGGAATTCAAGAAAGAAGTGAAAGCCACTGTCTCCGCTATTTTATTTTTCTATGCTCCCTGGAGTTTGTCCTCATTGTCAAGAGGCTAAGCCAAAATACGCCAAAGCAAGCAACGGAACTGAAAAAAATCGGGAGCCAAAGATAAGAGGATTGTTCGCTGTTAACTGCGATTTGCCCAAACTTGCAAGGTAAGCAAATCCCTTTGTGTTATCACAGCGATTACACTTTCAAAATTTTTCCACTCAGGGTCCTGCTTTAGGGTTTTCAAAAAATTAATTTCAACTTTTCTAATCAATCGATTGCAAATTAGTGTCAGTTAAATACTGTTGACCTTGCAATGATTCATTGTCACCATCCTGAATAGACAAAGTCTTATTAATGTATGTGTATATATTCGGTTATTTAATACTTATTATTCATTACGTTCGGATAGCAGCTTCATATTAGCTTTTGGAAAAGTGAGCGATGAGCTGGGCCCTTTACATAAAATAGGGCACGTCGCTAGGCTTATATTCTTAATTGGAAGTTATTCATGCATTTCAATTATAAGCGTCAGATCATCCGCTTCATGGTTGTCGTGTGATCAGTTATTGAAGGCAAAAGGCATGAAAAAATTCAGCGGTGCCTGGACAATTAGAGCACAAAGTAGAGTATTCAAGGAGTTATTATGTAATTTTCAAGATCGAGATATGCCTTTCCCCAAAAAAATAGGCTAGTTATTGCTCCAAATACTCTAACAGTGATCTTTACAAAAGAATGCGGTCGGAGGAAAACCTCAGTTTGTGAACAAGATTATGTAGCCTATAGATTGCATCTCAAGATATCACTTTTGAGGAGCACAATATTACTCCCTACGATGGGCTGCGATGGAATTTGCAGGTTAATCAACCTACGAGTTGCAATTAAGCTGTGCAATATACTTTTATTATTATTGCAAGTCAATCACTTAATTAGCTGCAATTACTGACATCATTTATTGAATGGCAGTTATTCAATCGTTTGCAATTAATTGATGGGCACCTGTTAACTTATTACGATTATTCGATCCCAGAAATCAAATAGGTGTGACTTTTGGAGCGCTATTACATGGTCGAGTCCCTCTCCTGAAGTTTCATTGAGAGGGGAGGACTCTACTCGGAATCACACGAAAATCACTGGGAATCATATTGTGCATTTTGTTGAACAGTCCAGAATTTATTTACTATAATGCATCTGTAAACGTTGTGAATAAGCTGCTGAAATAACCGTTTAACCTAAACATATAAAAGCTTCACAGAAAAATATCCGTAGATATCTGTTAAAATGGAGCGCCACAATTCAATGAGTTATTGAGGGACGTAACAATTAAAAATCTGTTATGAATCATTGATATCGTCTGTTTTACGGATTATTTTCATTTCAGACAGAAGGAAGAAAGAAAAACAGTGAATATATTATACAGATCTCTATTCGATGTCTATGGGTGATTAGATTGATTTCATCCATAAGCTTTGTCAATGACAAATGTTTCATATTACCTTTTCGCGTGGCCCGCTTGATTATTCATGGCACGTGACTCACATTACGTTCCCCATTACCTTGAATTTGGTTAAATGTCCTTGACAAATGAAATGGCATCTAACCACAGTATGACCAGAAACAGGTATTCGGGATGGAAGCATAATTAGCTGAAACTCATTACACTGCATTAAAAATTCTCATGGTAAGTGTAGATAAAATGTTCACTGTCATTCTGTGAATGATTTTGTTTACGAATTTTGTATTGGATTGATAGACATCCTGTGTAAAACGATCGTGAACGTTCAACGTAATATTTGCTAACATGAGATGATTCCAAATTTCTCTTGCCTTCTAGCTTTCTGCACGGGTTGAAAAAAGTTGTAAGGATTTCCCAACTGTTCGCTACTATCATAAGGGAGAATTGTTTTCAAGAATTCGAAGAGGAAATTGATTCGTCCAAACATTTTTGAAACTTCTTGCCAATACCCCCGAAGGAAAAAAGTTTCCACCTACTCCTGTCGAAGAAGATAAAGCGGGGCGCCAGGGACAGGATAAAGGCAGAGGAGGCACAGCCAGGAGAAAAAACAGCTGACTGAGGATGGACAGGGTAGCCTGAAAATACCAGGAAGACTTGTGTATGTGTGCTATCAGCTCCGTTGCGATAAAATGTTTTCGTATGCGAGAGGTTTTTGCAAAAACTGCGAATAGGGGTCATATCGGAAAACAGGCAATTTATCATGATCATTCAAATGATAGGCATGGCATATGCAAATTAAACCTTGTCACTAAGCACAATTATTATTGGTATAAACATGTTAAGTGACAACCAAGTAATGTTGCAAATTCGATATGATGTGTTCCCTGGAATCCAATGCATAGAGCAATGTATTGATAGGCTATAAAAATTTTCAGTAACAATTTGAAAAACGGTTACTCTCCGATGCATGTATATAATTCCACCAAAGTTCTAAGTGAAACTTCTTCTTCTTCTTCAAACTTCTTTCAAGTTTGGGAATATTCATCAATATTTCGGTCATTCATCTCACGAATATGCAGAGCTTTATGCAGTTAGAACTTTGATGAATACCATGCAACTACAAATGAACCGACGCCCAATCAACGGACATGGAATCTAGTTTACTTTCCTTCTTTTGTATATTGAAACTTCCTTTTATTGTAATATCTGTTTCTCCTGTCCATTGATAATGAGCAATTTTTCTTGTGAAACATGTTTGACCATAGAATTAGATTCATATGCGCGCGCTTCGGTTTCCTGTAAAGGGTAGGGTTATATGCACACGTTAATATCGAAATGGACACATCACCAGAATTAGACAACTTCCTCCTTCTCGAATGGATATATTTCGCTGTATCGCTTGCTATTGGAAATGGCAAACAATAAGCTGTTAGCAGAGGACACCAGAGCCCAGTGAGAGATGCGTTGCGTGCTGTGATATCACCTTCGCACACACCAAAACACACATCGTCTAGCTAGTATTCGATTCAGTGTATGCACTATACAGTATGGAATGGTGAGAAGACGGTGGTGAAATCATCAAGTGAACTTAATTTTCGTTCGCCTGACTACTTTTTTTTTAATAATGATCCGGAAGTGGCGGGGAGCGGAAGTACGGATGTGGTATGTGTATTCTGTTAGCAGAGATAGTTTGTTTTTTATAGGAATTTATTGATAGGAATTTTTAAATATTTGTATATTATTTCTGAGTGTTGTATTTTAAAAGTGAGGAAGATTGTTTACTTTTGAGGTTTCTTAATGAGGTGTATAGTTGATTGGAGGTTTGGTATTGGTGTAAATATTTAATATATTGGCCAACATTATGGAGAAAAAATTGTGTGCGCAATGATCTGAATTCTTCGAATCTGAAGGAAATTTTGTGGTAATCGAAGCACTTTGCTTGAAACTCACATTAATCCGCACAAGCGACAACGCATAGCTTTTTTCCTATCTCTGTTAGGTATCAGGAATTTCCTTTTTTGCCCACTTAATAAGTTCCTCGATGTGCCGGCCGATTTCGTATTAATCACACTTCTAGCAAACCGAAGCAAGGATAAACAAAATATTTAATTCTGTTTATGGTATGACCCTCAAAATGAAATTGTTTCGATTCTAAAATGAATTTGGAGTGTCTTGCTTCCGTATAATGTTCTTTGTTATTTCAGAATGAAGGGTATTACTTACCTGACTGGACCAAACGCGGATTGCTGTCTTGAAAACGCATCTCATTGTTTAGTGAAATTCTATTGCTCCTTGGTTGGCCTCACTGCATGGAAGCTAAGCCAATCTACATGGCTGCAAATGAAGAATTGAAGAAGAACAAAGTCCCAGCACATTTGGCAGCCATCAACTGTGATGCCAAGGAAAATGAAAGTGAGCTACCTTATCACAGAACAGTGATCAATTGTCAAACCGTTTTGAGTATCAAAGCTTTGACTAATGATTAAACAATGAAAAATTTTAACTACAAAATAATTAACCTTTACCTGAATCGTAGAGTAAGGATATATAGGTTAGAGTGTCGACTCTCAAAAAAAGTATCTGTATACAGTGAAAAATTTTTATTTCAAAATATTCGTAGTTATTTTGCGCAGGATTGCGTTCCGTGAGTCCAAAAAACATATTTTGAGCAGTTTAGTTTTAAAAAGTCAAAAAAGCTTGCGAATTTATATATTCAGGCGAGGATGTCGTCCCCATGTAAGTAGTATGAAACAAGTTGGCATAATCAAGAAGAATGAGTATTTGCTAATAAGCCATCCTATTTAACGGTGAGCGGAAATTAAGCCTGTTATCAAGGGAATTTCATGATCCGTATCATAATTGAAGTCTTCATGAAAAAGTTCGCGATATTATTCCTGCTTTTCTTGGCTGAAATTTTAAACTTTTTAATTCAATTTTCACCGCATGATTTTATGATTCACTAAATTCATGTTTCCATTTCTTATTGAATCTGAATGTGATGTGGACCCATTTACATCTTTCAAAGTTAATTGAAATCCACTGTCTTTGATTCTGTTTATTTTTGCTCTGCCAGTGGCAGGTTGCCTGTGATAGGATCACGCTTAAGAAAATACTCTTGAGGTTGAGCTTATGAAAAGTAATAGGTACTCATCGCATTGCTTAATTAACAAACATTTTAATCCCAAGGCTGTCATGACACTGCGAATATGGTAAAATACCATCAGTTCATTCTGTCATTACAATCATGATCATTCAATTCCGTGGCAAAATTCTTTAAAACTGCAAACATTTTTCAATATCTCTCAATTTAGTAACAATTACCGTGCTATGTCCCCCTCGAGTTCACTTAAAAAATACGAAAGTGCATTACCCACATTGGGGATTTAATAAATGCGAAAGTTACCCACTCTACGCTAATATACGCTACTTCATGACTGAATGATTCTTTTAATAATTTATACTGGTGATTATTCTTAGTTTCTAATAATTGACCCTACTTGTGATAACAACGAGAAAGTGCGCTGCATCTATGTTTGAGATCCTGAGATGACTGGAACACTGATAAGCACGGGCTCTAGAGGTCCCGTAAAGCAGGAAAAGCCAGATTTTTCCATTGAACTTTCGTCTGAGTTCAAATAAATCAATGTCATTACGGTGCCATAACATGTAAAATTTTGAACATTGTTTCAACTTGCAATACACTTTCTTGAGTTTACATGTATTGAAAGATATATGTTCTCTTGAAAATAATTGTAATTCGACCTTATCTTGCAGAGGTGCTTCAGGTTGTTGACTTTGTAGTCAAGTGTCTCTCGCTACGGAATCAAATTCAATATGCAATTCAATTCCATACGGGACAACGACAAAGTCTGTGAACTGTTTGTATAAAATAAATTAATGGAATTGATTTGTTGGATTTTCTCGGATTTGCAACTTGCGATAAACTTCTACAGTGCATGTTTGATTTAAATAGAAAAATATCTT
Organism: Prostheceraeus crozeri; assembly: GCA_907163375.1. Taxonomy (NCBI): domain Eukaryota; kingdom Metazoa; phylum Platyhelminthes; order Polycladida; family Euryleptidae; genus Prostheceraeus; species Prostheceraeus crozeri. The sequence goes on along the minus strand of CAJQUW010014637.1, from coordinate 102,786 downwards.
CAATTTTGTTATTTTTCTTTTTTCCTACCATAAGGCATATACTAATCCAATTAAATCTTTTACTGTAAACGATATTATCTCACAAACAAAAAACGATATATCCATGCCAATAAATTTGAAAGCTGCTTATGACTGCTATAGCCGCACACTGTCTGGCTAAGATGACGGAGAAAAAGCGCGAGATTGTCTGTAAGCTTCGCCTCCCTCCACGATCCTCTACTGGAATTCAGCTGCTAAGGTTTGCCTTCTCTCTCTCCCGCAACCTGTACCATCGCCTATCACTTCGCCAGCAGCAAGCGAGGGTAGTTCGACGTTCTTATGAGAAACGAGTTCGGTATATAGGATTTGCTGATCCCCCATGCCAAACAGTGCAGTGGGCCCAAGACTCGCTTTCCGTTTTGTCCAGGATGGTACTATAGCCTGTATGCGATCCGGATCCTACATGTATATGCACATGCCTGTCCGTAAGTTCTGTTGCCCAAACTGACGATCTAGGTCTAAGCTTTCTCGACCTCAAACGCATGGCCGATATCCTTTCGCTCTTTCGTCGAGGATTTTTCTGCCACTTGATCAGGACCTGTTCTCGTTTCTCTCCTCAAGCTGACGCAAAGGACAGTCGTTCTCAGCGCCGTGCCCTTTCTGTGGTCAAACCAAGCAAACGCAGCAGTGACCATGCCGTCGGGATTTTTTGAGGTCACGGCAAGATGAACGCCTCGTCACAATCGCCTGCGGGATGTCATTGTGCCCATAACTAAGATAGCCGGAGACTGGATCTTTCAAAAGGTTCCTCTTAACTCATCCCTGGCTCTTCATGCTCGCCATGCAGAATATTCCCCCACTTGGAGCCGAGTGTGGCAGCGGCCCTAGGCGCGCTCTGTCTTAGGCTGCAATGTATTTTACTGGGTCGTCGCGACATCTTGGCCGCCTGAGCACCGCAGCTAATTGTGATGGTCGCACGACCAAGTTGTCGCATGGGGTAGTGCGGGCACGAGGAACGACTTCCATCTCCGCAACGATTACTACGCATTCTTGTGGCCGCAAGATTTGCTTTCCGGGGGGGCTGGCTCGCTGGCCGCCTAGTGCGCGCACGCCCTGGAAAGATCGTTGACCACATCCCAAACAGAGGATGGTACCAGCAGCAAATCATATATTCTAGGTCTGGCTGATTCTCCAACGTGGAAACGCATTAACACAGGTTACATGATTGGTCCTACGGAGCTTCCCATTATTGCTGTATCTTCTTAACGGACCGAGTGCTTTGGTTTTGGTTGTAATTTCTTCTTTTTGTATTATTGCAACATCAATGCAACTTACTATTGAATATGCATGTACTGCATGTACATGTGTATAGGATGTGAATAATCAAGTTTATTACGTATATTGCAATTAATTTCAATAGACCAAATATTTTCATAATTGCCTCAAGTTAATGAAATATTATTTATTCTGTTGTAAATTTTCTGTAATTGATATCCACCTTCATTAGCTTCTTAATATGCATCACGGTGGAAAATAAAAGTTGCAAACATTCTGAGCACCAAAATGACATACAGATGTAACATTCACATGTCTCCACTTTACCATCAAATAATACACAAAATATTTCTTCCAGAATGGTGTGAAGACCAGAAGATCGAAGGATTTCCAACTCTTGCTTACTTCCGCAATGGCAAGAAAGTAAAGTTGTACGAGGAATCTCCACCAACCACAGCAGGTATCGTCAAGTACATGACATCCGTTCAAAACCAAAAAGAAGAGTTATAAATCAGTGTATGAATATTTGCATTTTGTAAAATCAACCAGGATATTTCCCCAACAGTGCAATCTATCAAAGACTGAAATCTTTGATGGCGAGCTAGCCTCGGAGAGGCTCAAAGACGTTGCATTGTGCCTAACAAGGCACTTTTGTACATAGCTAAGGCTGTACAGCTCATCATCATTGTCTGAGTCACACCAGCCACATGAGACATTTATTGGAATAAAAAAATGCAAAACACAGATGCTGCTTTAAATGATTTTCGAAGTCTGGAATAAGCAATGAAATGTACATGAGCTTTTAATATAGCCTAGCAGATGTAGGATTACTCAAGTGCATGCCATAAAGTACTATAAGTTACTTGCATAATGAGCAATCATAGAATAGAACGAGCTGTAAACTAGTATTTCCTTTCAATAAAAGAAAACAGTGGCGACACGTCAGAGCCAAGATCTCGCCAAAGTACTCAGATCTGACAGTTCTCCAATGTCCCGACGTTAAATCGCAGTCAGGATCTTGACAAAAAATTTATGAAATAGTTTATGTCCATTTAAGAGGCATGACAGCTATTCCATGCACGAGAAATAGTCAAAAATAACTTCCAAGATATGTGCATGTGTTGACTTCCTACACTAATGATAAGCTACATCTATTCAATTTATAAACAAAAATCAAAATTAAACTTATAATAAATATTGAAAAAACACAAGATCATACACAACGACAAGAATTATTTTTCAGTGTAATTATATTCAAAAAACATTGAACCAGCTCAATGTTATGTGATGAATTCATCATTTCTGAGTTTAATCTCCATTTAAATCACATTTTCGCACTACCAACCATAACACTTGGATTAAGCAAGTTTATGGTAAGAACATGAAAAATATGAAGACAATTATTTATCAAAAAATCAAATTAAAAAGCGAAAAGTATCACGCAGAGAAATTTTACTGTATTTACTTATCTGATGGTCAGTCCTTCTGTTGGTTTTCTGTGAGAATTTGCTGCATTGTTTGCAATATACAAAGAAGTTTCTCGCTTCCAAGAAAGATGCACTAAATGTTTATCAATGAGGAAGTTGTAAAGCATTTTGTGTTCTATCCGTTAGATACTCGTCTCCTAGATTTTTTCAAATCATTTTGTACCTGCATTCTGAAAGATCGTTCACTAATTATGCAAGTGAACTAGGGGGCATGTCACGCTCAATTACGCGTAATTCACGCGCATACCACGCGGAATTACACATGCCCCGAAACATCCGTAGTTACGCGTGAACCACACTCAAGTATACATCTGCAGTTACGCGTGAACCACGCTGAAATTAATAACTGTTTTATCACGCACTTAATCATCAAAAAACAAATGAACTAAGATGTTGTTGAACTACTAACATTATGGATTTCATTTCCAATCATTTGTGTTATGCACAAAGATTCATGAAAGGGGCGGAAAGTATTCCAAACCACATATAAATTGCGCCACACTCCAAAACATATATTGCAGATTCAACTGTATATTACTACGTACGTGGATCCACGTCTAAGCAAATAACTAGACCTAACTTGGTGAAGATTGAAGAATGGTGCAGAAAATTAAGGACTATACTACGCATATTTGAGATAGAGTAAGGAAGGCTAAAAAAACTAATGGATGAGTTTTATTTCTCGTTTTTTTGCTAGGCCCTTTGACTTTCGATGTTCGACGACCGAGCACTTGCCCGACAATGACCGCGTTGAAAACGATCGAAGGGCCTCGCAATATGACAAGAGATAAAACTCATTAGTTTTCTGGACTTTTCCTCACTGCATCTCGCAGTATTTTGAACCTCCTCCAATCAATATTCTTTGTCACCTTCGACGACTATGAGACTCTATGAATTCCCTGCTTCCCACAAATATCACGAGTAGCCCATTCTCTTGAGGTCATGATTCTTCATCTATCATGACGCGCACCATCTGCTCTTTTTACACATGAAATTCTCTCTCTTAATGCCGAAATATTTGTCTAAATATACGAATTTTGCCGCACACCTGCTTATGTTATTTATTCATCACCATGATTTAATTACATGAAAACTCTCATTAAATAAAGGACTTGGCATGATCAGTAAAAAAATGAGTTAATCAGAAAGCTATAACGCTAATATTTAAGTTTCCTGCAGATAGTTTCGTGAAGAGGTCAGAAATTAATTGGATTTTATGTTGTGAAATAATGTAGGAATTAACTTTGCATTTCCTTACTTTTGAATTACCTTTCAGATGGTATTTAATAAGTGGACTGGCAATATGGGGACATTAGTGCAATTGGTGTCAACAGGTGATCAAATATTGCAACAAGCAATTGAATGTAACATTAATTTTTATTTGATAAGTGTGTGTGTATCTCGAACAGTCGAGATCTCGGCACTGTTATAATTTCTAGATCTCAAACGCCTAAAAAATGGTCGAGATCTCGTTGTTCGAGATTGAATTCACTAATTTACTACCTTTCAAATGATATTCAACATGTGGGCACGGGAATAGTAACCACTCTATACTTTTCCATCTCCCTCTGCACTTGCTCTGCTCTCTTGCGTTAGAGTTCTTTTGTTCCAAGATGCGAATTTTAATACTCTTTTAACATTAACAAACGGACCATGTGATTCTTGCTTGGCACCCCTCTTTGCACAGGACTAGGGGCCAATGCATCATGGACGTTGCTCATAGAGTTTGATTCCACCAAAGGATTCCTTGGCGAAGGATGTGGAACGAGCTAAAAGTACCATCTTTCGAATGGCGAGTAGAGCTAAGCATTCTACCGACCGCTATGTCCCCAGGCAGCTTATTTTCCTGCAACCAGTTTAGATATTTTCATGGCAATTCAACAGCGGTGCAGCTAGCGACTTTTAAAGTTTAAAGTTCTTCGTGCTACAAATTCGTTCATATTTTTGAAGCCACGTCTTTGTTACTTCGTGAATGATGCACATGACAATACGAGTCATGCATTGCGAATTATTTGACCTAATTTTTGTAGGTTATAGACACCTTCATTCCATAAATGTCGCAGTCCCAAAAATTAAATTTCCTAGCCGCATAGGCCCTATATTATAGACTGATAAGCATTTCAAATGAAAAGGTTACAAAGGAAAATTGTGAAATAAATTTATCAATGTATGATGAGTGTGGTTACTCAAAAACATCCTTTCAAGCTGTACTGTGAATGAGGAAAAGCTTGGTTGCTTTATAAATATCACTCAAATTATATTTATAGGCCTACAGAATCATTTTTCTGCATTTATTATAGTTTCTTATTTCTTATTTATTTTTTATTGCAGTTTATTTTTGGTCGTTTACTCAAATCTGTCACCCTCTTTGACAGATTAACTCCCATGAATGGCAAGCTTTTTAGAAGAACTTGTTATTTCTTTTGTAATTTCATCGAAAAGCATTGCTACTTTTTGAAATTTCATATTTTTCATTCACAAGTATAATGGAACTAAGACAATAACTGAAATTAGAACTTTAATTTCATTGAAATCATATGATATTGAAATATTGATAACTAAATTTTCAGTAGTCTCACCAATAATTTGAAGCAGGCTGTTTATTTTCGTCCATTCAAAGAATCATAAAATCTTTGCATTATGAAAAAAATGTCGTGAAGTTCATACTGTCAGCCAATTTTCATCAAAAATTGTATCTATCTTGAATCTCTCAAAGGTCACGTTCAATTGTTCACGTGAGGACTACTGGCCAAAGCTAACACCATTTAGGAAAGTGACATACATGTATATGCCAATTTAATCCATGAAACATCAGGTTTCTCACTGTATAGTCTCCATAAAAATTGCATTACAACTCCAACGCGAATTTTGCAATTTATGGCGATTTGAGGCATTTCGTCAATATGCATCGCTCTTACGTTGCATGGTACTCATTGCTGTATTGGTTATTGCAATAACAAAAGAAGGATGATGCACCTGATGAGTTATGCATATTCTCTGTTTAATGATAATGAACATGACTGAAATTTTGTCAAGTAAACAGATGCTGGATAACGACGGCACGCTGTGATGAAACGAATTTGCTCATCGATATACATTCCTCAAGCAATATTGCACCTATTTAGGTGCATGTACAGGTTGCTAAAGAAAACATTTGCAGTAAGTACCCATTAATAGGTCAGCATCGACCGACGCTACACTGTAAAACGCATCAAACATTCAGCGGGTGTCATAGCTTTGGGCTTGTTTTTTACCACAATGGCAGAGGTGCGTTGACATTCCTGGAGAGTGGACAAAAATATGCACGGCAAATTGTACGCAGAAATTTTAGTTGAAAAGCTCTCGACGTTCTTGAATATTCACCAATCCACTGTGCTCCAACAAGACAATAAATACACCTAGTCATACATCGATACTTTCGAAGGATTGGTTTCGTCTGAATGGGATTGAAGGCCTGAAATGATCAGGTAATAGCTCAGATCTCAATCCCATCGAAAATCTGTGGCATGCAGCGAAGTTTCGCATTGACAGAGATAAATGCACCTCGATTACTGCGTTGAAGAGAGGAAATCAAACATGTCTGGATTCATGAGACCATTCCATAACGATACCCATCCTTGGTCAATAGCATGCCTCGCGTCTGAGGGAAGACCTCAGTAACAAATGATATCCTATTCGCTACTGAAAAACAAGACAATACATTTTTCGACCTTTGTAAGAGACTTTTCATGTGCAATTCGAATTTTAGAGATTGTGAGTAAGTCTGATAATATACATGTAATGCGTGAATCTATAGCGTTTTTCTTGTGAGCCTAAACTTTTTTCGGTATCATACAGATTCAAGTAGGCCAGAGACAGCAGCAATCTATCGACATACATAGGAGCTTCAGCATGAATAGCCTACAGAGCAGTGGAAGGCGCAGTGAATTAATCGCTGAATTCAAGACAATGAAGAAGCAATCCAAATATGAACAGCACGAATGAAGGTGAATTTAGTCATAGTCTATAAGCCTTCTCATAGGTATAGTTGTTGACGTACATCATACATCTTCATTTTAACTTGCTCGTGAATGTGAAATTTGATCGGATGCTCGAAAACGATCATCCATCATTTGATTAGATTTATTGCCGCAGATTTGGAACCGGCCGTAATGACGGTTCCGACCCTGTAATGTCGTACACGGAAGGTTTCATTGGCCATTATCAGAAGAAAGACTGACTTATTATTCACAGCAATTTAATGATGGTCAATGAGCTTAGCTTCAGAAATCCGAGTACGAACAGGGTCCGTCTGACAGTTAAGGAAATCAATACTAAAATCATCAGTAGATAAAAGAGAATCAGGGAAATGTTATTATCCAAACTAACAATGTTGCGACGATGCTCATGAGAACGTAATTAGAAAGTGCGGTTAGTAAAACCGATGAAGGCATCGTGACACTAAGCTATACAGTGTAATTGAAACTATGTAGGAAAAATACCAATTTGATCGACATTCGCATATTTCGGTACACTGAGAACAGGAGCAAAGGTGCACCGCACATAGACCTAGTCATTGTCACTGCGAACAAAATTGCTAGAGCTGCTAGGAGAAATATTTTTACGAGGATGGCCATCGGAAAGTCTTTTTTGTAGAATATTTTTCAGTGGGGATTTCTCAGGGTGTAACTAGGTAATTAGTGTTTACTGTCAAATTATCATGTTAAATCTACTTTTACCGTTTCAAGTAATGATAGAGCAATTCGTTCCAAAAACAAATTTTATAAATTTAATTCTTATCATAGGTAATTGTTATTAATATTTGCACTACTACATTTGAAGCTTATTAGTAACACATCACACAGTGGTGAAATGTACATGGTGAAAGAAGATTCAGTCTTAAGACGATAAACGATAAACAAGCACACATCTGATGTGATCATGTATTGGCATGTAAACATCGTTTGTTGATAAACGCCATCGAGAAATATCTCAAGTTGGGAGAGACATCAGGGTTTAAGACTCCTCTCAAACTTTACCCAGTGTTACGGGAATGCTATATCTGTCTTATCTACTAATCATTTGTTTTATTCTATCGACAAATTGCATACTAAATTGCACGTTTTGTATAAGACGATGAGTTTGTCGGTCAGATAGCAAGTGAAGCAGGGTTTTTAACCTGTTGGTACGCGAATTTTTCTGATATTTTTCCCACGACTGAAAAGTTGCTCAAAGCTCTGACGACGCTTATCGTGTTTAGTTGTCCTTCAAGATCCTTCTCTACTCTCAAAAGAATTAAAAGATTTTCTAGGATGAGTATGTCCGGTGAGAGATTGTGTAGCTTGTCTTTTCTTTCAATTGAGAAGGGGCTGATATCCCGCATGATAAAAAGTGGCCCTGTGAAATGGCATTCAGATGTTGTCGATCGACATTTTTGCAATGTCAGAAAGAAGAATAGAATTGAAGAAAAAATGATGTTTAACTGGAATGCTTTGTCTTTACTTCATTTAGAAGGTACAAGTGTACGGATGGTGTATATGCTCGTATGCATTTTAAAACGATTTTATAAAGGTGAACAATTAGCTAGCCCCGCCGCTTGCCTATTGATTTTAACTTTAATAGGTTTAGGTGTTTACCTGGGAATGACAGACAATAATCGCCGCTGGTACTTAAACAAGCTTCCGTTTTGGTATCACTAGAACATCGTTCCTTGTATTCTTTGACATTTTATCAATGTCCTCTTAATGAAATGTCACAGATTGGTATTTGCAGGATCGCTGCTTGTTTCATTGTACCCACTTCGACATGCAGGAACACACCAAGCCGTCATTTCCTCAGCACTCGCTACCTGAGACAGAAAAGCGACCCGTATGATAATTTTGCTGCAGGAACTATGAGCAACTATATTGACCGTTTGATTGGCGTCACTTATTCCCACAGTCATTGCTCGTCAATAATGCACGTCGTCATTATTACCAGCTGCACGCTGACTCATTGAATCTACTAACATTGAGTTTTCATCATATTGGTACTCAACAAGCATTTTATTCCTTCCGTGAATTTAAGTTCGGTAATTCTAGTACTCTTCTGTTTAGAACTCAGATTCATACTTAAATAGGACTTTATGATTTACAGTGTACTGTCAATCATCTAAACGCATGCAATGTCATCATTCATCACTGTTTTACTTGTTGTACGTATTATCATATCTTGAAAAACATGCGTTTCTGATTTCTGAATTCTTTGAAAAAGATGCTTTAAAACTTTGAAGATTATCTATAGCGACGGCATGATGAAGATTATAAGGTCACTAAAGTCATAAAAACCGTAGGCCTACTTAAAAACTCAAAAAAGGCGTTGTAAAACGGTGTATTTTCGAAACAAGTGGAATAGAATACTCAAATTGTGTCTACTGACGAATGGTGAGGAAAGTTCGTCTCCCTCCTCCCGCGATGAATATTTTATCACCTTCCACGTAGTCTCTATAGCGCGGCTTTTCTGCGGCTTCCCAGGAATACTCCTTTCCTTCCACATCACAGAACTCCTTATCGTTATAGTCTGACTGCCACATGTCGGTTACTGTGGACGCTACCACGGCAACAAACTTTCCTTTGACGAAGCTTCTCCTCTGTCCAATCCTTGTGATTTCATGTCCGGTGAAAATTTCTTTTAATACATTCGCAACTTTGTCGAAACTATTCATTCCTGGTGACAGTCTGACATTCTGAAGTTTCACATCGTTATGCTTGTCGACGCCTTCGAATCGCGGATCATTTTTGTTGAGAGTAAACGGATTTTCGCCAATCAGCAGCTTCACGCCCTCTGAAAGATAATAGGAATTGGAGTTTAATATATTCCCGAAATTCAAGGAACCGATTCCAATTTGCAAGAACAGGTTCCGGTGTCGACAACTTGAGGGAAAGAAATAACTCAACGATATCAATATTTCCCGGTTCACTGATTTTGATGATCAATACATTGTCTTATTAGCAGGAATTTTATCTGCTAATGAGCGCCATCAGCCCAAATAGTCCGAGTGCTACTGCCTAAATTCGCGCACGAGTTTCTTATTATTTTTAATATCTAGATTGTCCAGTGATCTTGCAAGTTGCAGAGCCTCAAACATCGCAAAATTCCATTTGTCAATGTAGATCCATGTGCTTCCGAGTTTCACACACTCAATAATGTAATGATCCAGCATATATTTAGAAACTTGAAATGCAAGTTGTCAAGCGACGCACGACTATTTTTCCTTTTTCTGTAAGGTATTAAAAATTTCTTTTTGCCCACTTATTAAGTTCCTGCATGTGCCATCTCCTTGAATCAGTTTGCACTTCTAGCAAAGTGATGTGGTTAAACAATCTAATTCTGTGAGTACAACACGTTTTGTTTATTGATTTTGTGAATCACGTAGCAGATGGTAAATGTGAAATAAACAATTCGCATTTTAACTTCTATTTGACTTCTTGCCTCTATTGTATTCCGACAAGACGGCTTCCGTATCACCTGCTTGTGTGATGCATTTCGGTCACTATTGGTTATTGTTTTAATTTCTAACACGTCACTACAGCTCGTCAGATCAGCGCTACTTGTGATCTGCAATGAATCGATTCAATATTCATTAAACAAGAGATCCATTTTTCAATATTTAGTTGAACCGACAGACTTATCCATAGAAATCCGACTTTACGCTTTGCGCAAGTTAGTGGAGCTACAATAGACAATAGCTGTTTGCTGATGGCAATTTCAACTGTTCAGCTCACAGAATTAGATTGTTTAACCACATCACTTTGCTAGAAGTGCAAACTGATTCAAGCAGATGGCACATGCAGGAACATATTAAGTGGGCAAAAAGAAATTTTTAATACCTTACAGAAAAAGGAAAAATAGTCGTGCGTCGCTTGCGGATTGCTCTGAAATCCTTTATAATGCTCCGATCGCCACGGCTCATTTAGATTCGAGGAATTCAGATCACTGCGCAAACGTTTTCACGATAATGTTGGGCCCTCCGATCAATTTTAAAAAAGTTAGCAGGCGCACGAAAAAACGTTCACAAACTTCACTGTAGAACTTGAAATCGTCTGTGTCTCTTTGCTGTGTGATCCGGTTGATAACAGTCACTGAAACTTCGCGCAATTTGGCGTGTTTAATGTTGAACTGGCTGCTCATTGTTCGATTACTATGTTATTTAGTCAGGAGATTGTGCCATTTCAGCAACGTCACATTTTCCAATGCTTCCCTTCTAGTCAAGCGGAAGAAGAAACGACCTGTCTAATTCTGTTGTTCTGCCAGACACCGATCTAAATAAATGTTGCTAAATCTTATGAAGAATCAAAACGTGTTGTACCTAAAAGAAATTCTGTGAATGTCATTTTCGTGATCAGGAGAGACAATATCTTAGACAATAGCATCAGTTGTCATGACGTTTTCATTATCTTTAACAGCAAATCGGCCAAGCTACCGGTAATGAAGAATGTCGCATGTCTGTATCATTTTGGAAAACTTCTGCCCAAAAACTGCAATCATAGTCACAAAATGACAACTTGCATTTCAAGTTTCTAAATGTATGCTCGATCATTACATTATTGAGTGTATGAAACTCGGGAGGACATGGATCTACATAAACAGAATTTTGCGATATTTGAAGCTCTGCAGCTTGCAAGACGATTGGAGGTACAACTGAAGAATAATTGTTTTACTGATGTTGGGTGACAATTTACATATTAAAAAGATAAGAAGCTCGTGCGCGAATTCGGAGAGAAAATGTCAGTAGCTCTCGAACTATACCACTTGTCTGCCGTACTTAATTGACTGTGTACAGATTAACAGTGCAGACAAGTGTTCAGACAAAATTCCGCATTTGATACGTTCTCTTGATGTCACTGGAAAACAGGAAGTTTTGGCGATGAGACGCAAGTATGGAATAGAATCTACGGATATCACCTGCCGGAAATGCAATCTCTCGAATTTCGATTACTCTGCAACAGTCAATTAAATTGAACTTTATCATAATTCGCATTGTAGATGTCATCTATTGCTTAGTGCATTGATGCGATGAGTAGAGATACTTGCTGCGGTCAATGCAAGGTTGCTGATGGGTTGCTTGAGTTTTGGACACAAGACTTGGGTGTCAAACCCAAGCCCAAACCTAAAAGACAAAGTAAGACTTCTGTTGTAAGTCTGTGTAAGTCTAATATTTTCTCTCTCGGTCTTGTGCAAATGTTTTCGACACTATTTCACATTTTCTATTGAGTATCCAACCTACTACTGTATTGCTACTGTCACCCAGTCTCAGCGCTAAGCTGTGGACTGTGATTCTCTCGATAAGTGCCAGTTAGTCACAGATTCTAGAAAGAGGGAATAATAGCTATCTGGCTGATAATCATCAAGTTCATGATTCATTGTTCCGCAAACAACGCCTATCGTGTCTCACGGTCTGCTATTGCTATCGTCTATCGATAGACTGCACTAAAGGGATGCTGCTGACTTGTGTAACGGCTAGCAAATAGCGATATATGGAGGTGCTATACAGCAGGTGAAGTCGCAGCCTATCTAGTGTAATTTATGTATGGTATGGGTCTATAATGATGGTCTGGGGCCTATGATAGCTAGAATTTTGCATATGACTAGGCTTGGGTCATCGAAATTCTTGCTTGGGGTAAACCTAAGCAAAAACCAAGCCGCTTGGCTTGCGGTGACCCAACCCAAGCCCTATAGCAACCTTGGTCAATATGTTTGCGAGCAAATGTAGGAAAACTGTATGCAGTTGACTCCTAACAGGGTGTGTTATTGACTTTCCGCATACAAATGAGCGTTCTATGGAATGTTCCAAAAGTTTTCGTTGATTATTAGGCCTCAGTCACACTGAAAGCAAAGTAAACACGATCTTCTCGAACGTCGGCAAGCTATTAATCGCTCTGGTTTGCTTTACTCGCTGTGTGGCATTCTACAACTGCTGCAATGATTACTTCAAATTTGCTCGGAAGCGCTTGGAAAAGCTCGCAGTGTGGCTGAGACCTTAGTCTGTTGGCTAATTAAGCTGTTTAGGCTGAGTTAGATGAATATTTATTTTTATCTATTTGTCTTAAGGGCCTTATTTCTGCACAAAGCCAATTGTAGCGGGTATAAAGAATGAAAAAGAAAGTGAACTGTACAATCGGTCGTGCTGACGATTGAATTTAACATGAACATGACAGCGGATAATGAGGATAAATTCTCTATCAGTTTGTTGTTTTTATGAAATGTAACAGTCCAAACTTGGCGAGCTATTCATATCGCAGAATCATACTCGTGTGTTAGGAAATCTATTAAGTGAAATAAACAGTGAATTTATCTGACTTGAATGCAAGAATAAGGTCTGAATTGAGAAATGCTGCGGTGATTTTGAAACGTTGAAAACAATCGAAGCAATATTCAATTGAGACATGAGACAAGTTGTTGAACCAAGATTGAAGCTCAGAAATATGACGTGTTTATAGAACACATATTCACAATCATCTAAAAACTGCATTAGGAATTTGCCATAAAAATGCATTTGGACAAATAAAATATGCACAAGACTCAAACCGCAGTCGGCTAAGTGGGTAAATGTTGACACGACTCAAAGCACAGTCGGGGAGGATGGGAAACATTTGCAGAACTCAAAGCACAGTCGGAGGGGATGCAAAACGTTTTCACGACTCGAAGTACAGTCGAAGAAGATGGCAGACGTCGACAGTCGACTCAACATACAATCGGAGAGAATGGCAAAGGCTGACAGTAGGAATCATGTCCGATGACGTCATCGAGCAAGCTAACATGAGCAGTGATGCAATGGAGAAAACACTGTCGTTGTGAAGTAATGTAATGGCAATGCAGTGACGTAGCTCGATCGATGCATCACTGTACATGTATATCCTACCTACCACCATTTGCACTATCGAAATCATGGAACGTTATCCTACTGTTCATTATTCATCTTGAAGTACTGACTAATACTTATTCAACTATCAATATTATATTGTATAAGACATGCATTAACACTAACTCGAATGGCCTTCGCTAGCTCAGTAAAAATTTCACACTTGTACCTGTATATCCTGTAAGAATAGTCCTTGTTAAAATGGCATTTCATCATATAAGTACTTAAAAAGACTTGACTGTAGAAGTTTGTAAATTTAGTACTCTTTTCTTCAGTATTCAGATTGGTACTTAAATATGAGTTCTTGATTTACATAGTACCATCATTATTTTATAGGTACATCAAATAAAATCGCACAGAAAGATTTTGATGAATTTTGATGCAATTTAGATACGAAATGCACCAACTCAGTAAATCCTGTACCACGTCGACTGTTGTTCAAGTTATTGCTTTTTATTATAGATGCAAAGAAATCATGAAAGACAATTTTCTATAGGCAGCATGTGATGCAAGAAAATATAGACTAACTGTCAGCTGTTAATAAGCCAACTAAAAGGTTTTCCCCAACATGACGTCCTGGACAAGGAGAAAAGACTTATTCAAAATTGTATATACACGCATTTGGCATTAAGCTACATCTCTCACTTTCGCGAATTCCTGTAACTATATACTTATCGGAGCGAATTAAGTAAATACAGTCATTAATGCCTTAGTGCGTTTGTTCTCTAATTACATTTTTCGCTCTGTGAGAACAATAAATATCGCGTACCCTCAATATAAATGTCATTCTTTCTTCGAATGGGAATCATGCATTGGTAGATAAAATGAAAGATAAAAGTGGGTCAGCTACTCGTGACTCGCAAATGGTTTGACCCATCAACCGAGACTTGGTGATCTTCATGTCGCGTTAGCATTTCGAGAACTTGGTTCGATTCCCAGCTGAAAAGGTGCTTTTCATGGTGGTGCCAAGAACAGGGCATATAGAAGCTTCTTCACGACTTCGTGAACACCAGCGGGATTGAATGGTGTATTCATGAAAATAGCTTTTGATGATCGATATATGAGTTTTTATGCACAATAGTCTGAACTGTGCATACCGCATCCTTAAGTATGTATTAGAAGATATTTCTTCAAGGATACAATTACTTAAAAAAGCTACTTTCAATGTTTCATGCGAAAAGATCAATGAAATCCTTTCATCAAAATGTTTAAGTCATTTTCCTATTCCTATAGTGAATTAGGGAATGGGATATCTTGTGATTGAGTTGTATACAGATTTCAATAAGATGATCTAAATTTGCCAGGTCAATTAGTTCTCTCCTGAGCTGGTTCACTGCAAACTGTAAACAGCCAAATGACACTCAAAAGAACAGTCGTGATGAAGAGACAATTGCCACAGACAACATTAGACAACGGACAGCTAAAAGTGTGTTACGTCACAAAATAGGTTCTAAAAAATACTGACTGCCACATCATTAGCAGCAAATCAATGCAGTGTCCGAATCAAATGAGAATATTGTCTCAGCACCAGTACATTTCACTAAGACAACCCTAACCACAAGATCGATCTCTCTCTCTCTCTCTCTCTCTCTCTCTCGCTCTCTTTTGCTCTCTAGCTTTTAAAATCAGAAAGAACATTTCACAATTGAATTAACATATGAATATCCTATCCAGTACTGCTATAATTATTGAGTAAAATATATTAAATAATAATAACTAAACAAGTCTTTCAATGCACAAAATTGTTATACTAAAATCGATTTCGCCGGTCCGGCCTGGTCACTTAGTACATAAACAAATCTTACTGATATAATACCGGTAGAGACCGAATCATAGAACTCTAACATCACAAAAATCAAAGAGATAGAAATAATAGAAATGAAGTCCTAGCACAGTATAATGGTGAAAATCAATTTCTACAGATAGTCACTGTCGGTACATTGGCTTGATTCCATTCGCTTTTGTTGTTCATTAATATTTTTGAGGCTTGTATGCTGTTTTTTGATGTTAACGGTTTCCGATATTTGTCGTTCCATGGCGTTGTTGTGGTGTATGCTCTTTACATTTATCTTAAATTTCTGTTCTTGTTGCTCATGTACCTCTTTACAATGTTTCCAAAGTAATGATCCTTCTTTCCTTTCCTTGTATTGTTTCCAGTGTTCATTGCCTCTCAGCTTTGCAGTTCTTGCCGTCTCTCCAATGTAAACTCCCTCACAGCTTTCGCATATTATTTCATACATGATTCCTTGTTCTTTACACTTCCCTTTACCATCACTGTCGCATACGAAGCATTCATTTTCGCTACATTTTGTTGATTTGAATAGATCTGATTTTTGTAATTTTCGTTTCAATGTTTCTCCTGATTTCTCAATCACCTTTATTTTCACTCCACTCCTCTTTATTACTTTCTGACATTCTTTCTTTAATGTTGAGTTAGACGTCGCCTGAATGAATAGGACACTATCATACTCATTTCTTTTATACCACTTTGTCTTTTTCTTTTGTTTTCTCTATTTCTTTCCAGTCGCTTCCATGCTCTTGGTCAGTATAGTGGTATGGTTCCGTTTCTGTCATCTTCGAGCAATTTATTGTATGCATTCAATGCCGGTTTCGTTATTTCTGTTCTGAATTTTTTTGTTGTATCCAGAATATTGTAGTCTTTTGTTCATTTCTGTTAGATGTTTTGCGGTTTCCGCCCATTGTAAATGTTTGCTACAATTTAACATTATTCTTAGCATTTGCTGTGTTAGTATTGTTCTTGTTGTTGTCATCGACATCGCTGTCCTTGCATGTACAAGCATTTTTGCTGATATATCTTTCGCATAGAATTCATGTAGAATAATACTTGAGAGGTTATTTTCATTTAACGACGCTATCCATGGAGGAGTGGAGTGAAAATAAAGGTGATTGAGAAATCAGGAGAAACATTGAAACGAAAGTTACAAAAATCAGATCTATTCAAATCAACAAAATGTAACGAAAATGAATGCTTCGTATGCGACAGTGATGGTAAAGGGAAGTGTAAAGAACAAGGAATCATGTATGAAATAATATGCGAAAGCTGTGAGGGAGTTTACATTGGAGAGACGGCAAGAACTGCAAAGCTGAGAGGCAATGAACACTGGAAACAATACAAGGAAAGGAAAGAAGGATCATTACTTTGGAAACATTGTAAAGAGGTACATGAGCAACAAGAACAGAAATTTAAGATAAATGTAAAGAGCATACACCACAACAACGCCATGGAACGACAAATATCGGAAACCGTTAACATCAAAAACAGCATACAAGCCTCAAAAATATTAATGAACAACAAAAGCGAATGGAATCAAGCCAATGTACCGACAGTGACTATATGTAGAAATTGATTTTCACCGCTATACTGTGCTAGGACTTCATTTCTATTATTTCTATCTCTTTGATTTTTGTGATGTTAGAGTTCTATGATTCGGTCTCTACCGGTATTATATCAGTAAGATTTGTTTATGTACTAAGTGACCAGGCCGGACCGGCGAAATCGATTTTAGTATAGCAATTTTGTGCGTTGAAAGACTTGTTTAGTTATTATTATTAAATATATTTTACTCAATAATGCTTTCGAAGTCTTTCTTTGACAATTGTGTTGAAATGACAAAAACTGGAGGAACTGTTATCGTATTTCCTCAACATCTACAATTGGAATTCCATTCGTTCGATGCATTGCAGTCACAAAACTTTAAAGATAATCAAGAGCCCAATGTAATTTTCATAAATGTTATATAACTTACCATAGCTAGTCAATAAATGCAGTATGAACCTCAAAAGCTAGCTATAACGATATTACAACCGACACTACACGCAGACAACAAAGCATGGATGCGGAGTCCTATCAAAATGATAGGACTCCGACTCCGGGAGTTGATAGGACTCCGACTCCTACTCCGAGGGGCAAGTATATAAAGCCTAGTTTTTGAAAAGCTGTCAACCTACATCATAGATCATTATAGGCTTAACTGAACCTATTTTCAGGGATCATTGCTGTATCAATTATCAATCATTTTCGATGAAAGTTCATCAAATGTCGCTTTCAGTTGGATGCATACGACTCGGCTCCTCCCATCTTCTTGATGTGTGCTTCACACGGTTTTTCTCCAGTCTCAACCAAGCAGGAAGATCCTCATCCTTCTAAAAAAATGAGTACACTTTCTATTTTAATATGCGCTTCAGAGGAGACATCACACACGATTAACGTGAGGGTAGGAGGATAATGTTCTCAAACAAACTAGTATTTCATTTTTGTCTTTGATGTGACCTTTGGCGCGCAGTTGTGATCGAGTCTAGGAAGGTTTGTCTTCTCTACTGAATCATCGAGTGAAAAGACAATCCTCTTTTCACTATCACGGGTCATTCCCTCAACTATTTCAAGCTTTGCATGCGCTGCTGTCTCTGTACTTTTGTTTGACGGAGGAAGTTGATATCAAGACAATGACAGCTATATGTACAAAAATAAATAATTTGCTTGTATTATATTTCGGGTCTAATGATAGGCCGGAGTCTGGAGTCCTCCGTCTCCGACTCCAGCAAAAATGATAGGACTCCGGGACTCCGACTCCGCATCCCTGCAACAAAGTAGCTTGTATTGTATAATTTGATATCACTATCTGGATCATTTGATATCAAGCAGCATCAACCGTTTGAGCTAGTGATATCAACTTTGAATCGAAAGAAAAAACTTTTAAAAACGGATCTTTATCCATGCACTCGAATGCATGGAAGATCCAAATCTACATTGTAAATCGCTCAATGCGAATCACATGCGAAGGATGCATGCCAAAATATTTTTTTGGTATATTTCTGTATCTATTTGCATGCTTTCCGCATGTTCTTTGAAATGTGGCATGCTTTGCATGCTAAAGCCATACCAGCACAATGTTTTAAGGAAAGCATCAATGATGTTTAAAGTATGTTGATTTAAGGACTTTTGTCAACAAATATCACACTAATGGGTGAATATCAATAAGCGAGTGCATTTGCTGTAAATTTTTTCATAAAGTGCTCATTTTGGTAGATCGTCGAAATCATGTCTTCAGTGACAGATACATGACATTTTTAGAACTCAATTTCATGTCAGGATTCTGTATCTAATGGTTTAAAATATGTGAATTACATGCTCGACTAATTTACGTTACTATTCTGTTTGATCTTTCTTAATCATTATTCAAATGTTAATTGCGGCTTTTAAACGTAAGGTTGAAGAGTTTCTAGTTTATTTAACCCATAGGACGCGTGTTTATTGATGTATTAAGGTTGCGTCTATTACGGAGCCATGATTTGCCTAATTTACGTTACCCTACTCTTATCCTAGCAGAGTTGGCTTATAGATTTATACATTTCCAGCAGTTCATTCCATAATCAAAAAAATCATGCTTGAAATACAAATTTAATGGAGAACATGTTGCAAAATACACTATGCAAATACGCATAAATGTCTTTGTATGCAAGTCTAGAATTATCTGTTTATAAGCACAGCAGTCGGATAATTTGGGCGCGATGCTTCCGGTGGATTCTGACTTTTGTTTTGTCCTCAGTCTCCTCCATCCATCTTTATGGGAGCTCAAAAGATGGGCTTCTTTTGTACAAGTGCCGTCTAACAGATGAAAAGTCATTTCAAATAAAGCAATTGGCGATGATTTTGCTAATGATTTGCGTGAGTATAGGCCTACTTCAGTATATGGATAACCTGGATGCTCTACAAAGATGCCTTAATAGGAATTTACACATTTGTCGTACGTCTGCATAATACAATACAATCAAATATTTTTCAGTCTATCTGACCAACAAATAAATAAGCAATAGGGCCTATGTTGCTGTTTGATTCACTGTTTGATTGATAAAATAAACAGCCAAAAAATTAAACATTTTACTCATTAGTGTAAATTACTCTTCTTAGAGAAAGTTACTCTTCTTCTTCAGCAGAGTTCAACTTACCTTTTCTGAGATCAATGAGTATTCTTCATTTTCGTTTATGTTGTCATAGTAGTAAAAATTTTCATTATCGATATTATCGATATTTCAAAATTCTTTATCGATACTTTCGATATTAATAGCGATATACATCTTGTACAACATACCAAATGTACATCTTGTTGATTTGCAGAGATCATGGAATACCCTTATAAATGCTAGTACTACCTCTAGGGTGATTGGCCTGCTATGATTATTACTGATAAATCGTTGTTACGCTTGAGCATTTCTATTGCTGAATTTCCACATGTGTACTGACAAACTGTATTGGATCACAGTATTCTGCTAAATAACATGCACATAATAACTCTATGATTCCTGCATTCTATGTCACTGTATCTCTATCACAAATCAAATTGCAACCTAAAATATCAGCAGAATTTTTCTGACTTAGGTACATATCACAAATACAGTACCTACATTAGAAATTAATTCCAAATTATAAAACAGTTTAAATGTTGAAGTAATTTTGCATGTCTGTGTAAAATGTAGGACCTTCTTCTGCACTGACTCTGATGGATGGTCCATAGCAAGTGTACGTGTCACATTAAGAAGTCGGCCCTGGTATATTTATTCAAAAAAATGCTTGAAAACTAAAACTTTCTGAAACCACTAATTTACGTGATGTAACGTAAATTAGTCATGTGTACAGTAACGTAAATTAGTTTTTAAATATTATTGTCTCTATCTCCATGAAGACGAATCCGAACAACACAGTGAACGAATTTTTGACATAAGTACATTCTAGAAATATATATATATCGCACAGGAATAGAAGCTCCTTCACCTAAGCTTCACAATCATGGTAACGTAAATTAGTATCTTATCCATAACTTGCACCTAAGAACACTTATCAATGAAGGATAATCGTATGATGTATAAACAATGATTAATTTTGAGTCAAACTTTTAAAGCATGATGTATTAAAGATCTTGAGACAGTGCCAGCAAATTTCAACTATGACATCTTGCATTTTGAGATGAATGTGGACTTGGTAACGTAAATTAGTTCAGTTTAGGGACAAATATAAAAGCGCTCGTCTTTCTGTCCTAAACGTTTTCAACCAACATAGATCATATTGGAACGACTACTTGTGTATGTATAGTCGCTAACACTCAATCAAGCATGCTTGCCTCAACCGGGATTGACGCACGTCTCACAAGTGTTGACACTTTGACCGTGGGGACAGTGAAAACCGGTATTTTTGTTCACTTAGCAGTTATTGGTTGCACTGCAAACAACCGTATATCATCTTCGAACTTCATCTGTTACGTGAATGAGTCATCTTATAAGCGCGCAGAGTCGAGTGACGTCAGGTTGAACAGCAGATCAAAACCGACAGGTCACTACAGCGTGGGGACACGAAAAATGGCGAAATGCACTCCCTTATTGATATTCACCCTAATGTTACTACTGTTTTGTAAGGAGTGAGATAATGACATTCAAGAATCAAACTTACAACACTGAATTCGATTTTAATACATGTAAGTCTAGGATATTTCATAAATAATCAATAAGTATTCAACCATCAACAATTGCGCATTATGTAATTTTGAAATTAAGCATATTATCAATCCGAAATAAAAACACATTATAATTCATGAACGCAAAAACAGTTATGTTTCAGATATGTAAGTCAACATGGTGACACGGAAGATATCGTTTGAATGACTTGATGTTAATCATCTTGGTTCACGAAGTAGAGCTAACCAAGCGTCCTGTTAATGTTACGAGGCAAGTACCAGCGACAGCATACTCGTGGAGCATAACATTCAAAATAAATCTAATATATTCAAATGCCACACTATCAAAAAGAAATATTCACGACTGGTATTATTGAAAGAAGTTATTTGACAGTAGCGTGTAATATATATATTTTTTCCATATGACTTAAAGCTCTACATGCGACAGATGTACGAATGAGGATGAATTTTCATCGGGTCTCGTAAATAAAACATACCAACAACTCGTATTTCAGTGTAAAACAGCCAATCACAGATAGAATAGTTCGTATCGGTACATGCCAATCACATACGAAAGTAAGTGACATTTGGTACGAAAAACATACCAGATCTCTGTAAACATGCGAGAATCTCGCATCATATGTAAGTTTCAAATTGTATGTGAATTTGATATACATGTATGTTTGTATATGTTTTTGTGTGAATTTGGTATATGTTTGTAGATGATAAACGTACGTTTGTAGATGATAATTAAAAATAAAAGCCCCATGTAACAGTGAATGCCGTAGAATGGACGGCTATCTATGGAATCAGTCAATATTATTTGGATAATTTCCGAACTGATATTGCAAATCATCAGATTGGAGATTTGTATAGAACACTTCCCCAGGAGGTTGATAATAAATATACTAATCTAAAATTCTAAGATGTTTTTAGTACATGAATAATGGGCATGTGCACGTTGCAACAAGTTTTTCTGCCAGTGAACCGAACTTTTTGAACTTCAATCAAATTGATACTTGACTGTATTTTATCATTTTATCTTTTTTGTTATTCATTTTAGACAGGCATGCAGTAGAATAAAACCAACTGAAAGAGTATTGTTCAATTCTATTCGTCAGTTGTATTCAAACTCAAACTTTCAATGTCATGAAAATTAAACCTCCTGAAAATCTGAAAACAACCGATGCAATCTCTGATGTTGAGACAGAAATGTAAGCAGGTGACGAAAAATAGAACACGCAAGTTCTTAATAAATCATTTTAGCCCTATCAGAAACGGGCGATATTTATCGTCGAAGGGCCGATGGGGGACACAAAGTTCCCCCCCCCTCAAATTTTTCATGTTCCGATGGATTAACAGATAAATTAATAACACCACTAATTTAAATTTCGAGTCTCCCCTTTCGAATGGCAGTGCCTATTTTGCATGATTCGAAGACCTTCACACCAAAAATTTAAATTTTCAATTTTTTTCATTTAGCTATGCATATTTTTTGACTCTTCAAAAATTTTCAAGTATTTCAGCTTTACTTTTTAATTTTTACTCAAGCATATCTATATGGTGCTATAAGTATAATATTCTACGTCAATTTTATTAAAAATAACAATTTGAAATTTGAACGTAAACGATGTCTGCTAAATAATGTATACTATAGATGTACATGTACATTGCATGAACAATGATACATATGCAATGTAAGCTTACATGTAGTTATTTTGGTGTAGCTGAAAAGCATCACGACCACTCATTTCCGGAATAGTATCTGCATGCACATTGCATGTACCATTATACATGTAGGCGGATCATACATGATGTATTTTGGGAAATACGATGAATATGTATCTTAACACTCTTGAAATGCACATGCACAACTATTATGTAAACATGATACAAAAACATTATATCAATTATCAATGCTACTCTAAATTAAAAACCATCAATTTTCTAAAAAGTGACTTTCTTAAAAATGACCCTTATAACAGACCTTACAGAAAGTCAATTTTGCCCAAATTTTTGCTGAAACTTCAACATGCATACAAACTAAAAGTCACGAAAGTTAAACTTCTATCTGACTCATTTTAGGAGAAGTAAAAAGAAGTTGATAGCCCTGTCCCTCCCCCCTCCTCCCCATCCCCCCGTCCCGATTGGGTTAAGCCACGAAATCTCAATTCTCACGACCTCAGAAGTTCGGAATCTCATAGTGAATACAACGTACGCTTCTGTTGTTCTTCTTATAATTGTATGTAATGCTCTCACGGATTTAAATGTGAGTCAATAAAGTCATTCTCTCTCTCTCTCTCTCTCTCTCTTACTAAGATACAGACTATCATATTATTGCATCGAGTATTGTATCTGCGATCCGTCCGAAACTCTTTTCGGCATTCATTTTTTTTTGTCATCATCACATCATAGCCAGACAGCTTTAAATCGACTAATATAGAAATGTTGACATCCTAGCCTTGTAATTTGCTTCCAATCTTTCTGTATTTTTTCATGTGCTCAAATTTCCATTGAACTCTAGTAAACATGAACATTTATTATAAAGACCCCCCTGCCTTCAAGAATTCGAAGTTCTTATTGATTATTGCAAGGCAATCCAGAACTCGAAACAAATTGGAGTTAGCCTTTAGTGCAAACCTTGCCCCACCAATTTTGCCAAACCACACACATCAGTCGAATAGGCGTTGAATTGGGATTCAGAAAAACAGCATTGCTTTTATTTCTTAGGTCATCCCTGGGTTGAGGTGATGGTCAAAGGTCAAAAAACGCCAGTTTTTAGCGAATTTCATTAGATCATTTTTGAAATGGAAAATGCCAACAAAAGAAATACACTAATCGAAAGATTTGGTCAAGATGGTTAATAAAGCGATATCTATTAATCGCTATGAGATTACATCATCATTGCATTAGATGAAGTCAAAAGTCAAATAATTCAAACTTTTAGTTCAGCTCAAATATCACTAAAAAAAACACATTTTAGTTTCCGCAGGTGAAGAAACAACTCAATTGGGTGACTTTTATCGAAACACTTAGGCTAAAGCATTATGACTCTGAAAACTTCCAATTGCAGTTGTGATCAGATGCAGACCTAAAAAGTGCAAAAATGATTAAAAATACTATTCGAAATTTGAATTTCAAACTTCAAACATGCATACATAACAAGCAGGTATTTTCAAATGCAAAGACTTTGTATTTGTGAATATCTCTACATTAATCCTTTAAGTAATCTCAACTTATTTCATCAAGAATTGATACCGCAATATACGTTAGAAGTGAATATATACCGAAATCAGCCAACTTTTTAAAATGTTCAGTGCACCGGTGCGGGGAGGTGCACTCAGCGCACAGTCCTAATGAACAATCATGATCAAAATGTATTGTACATGATAGACCTATTCTTAATGAAATCTGCGATTTAGTGTTAGGAAATGTGGGGTGGGTCAAAATTCACTCCCTCGAAACGGGATCAGAGTTCTGCAAAACTTGTTTTCTAGCCTGTACTTACTCGTTGAGTTCATCCTTTGAGTAATTTCATTCACCTTCTTGGTCAACAATTCTACTTTTTCTTCCAATCGGGATATCGTTGTCTGGATTTGACCAAATGGTTTGATTTGGTTTTCTATCGCCTTCACATCAATTTCCGTCAACTTTGGAAAGGCTGCAACCATTTTCTCAATCAGCTGAATATTATCCCGCGTTTCTTTGAGGTAATCTCGTTCATTCGTCTCCACTAAAACGGCAATCAACAAGCAGATGCAGGATAATCGGTATATCGTCCTCATTTCGCTGCCGTTGATCGAATGCGAAGCGATATTGCGTTGCTGTAATTCAACAGTTATATTATACCACGCACCGGAAATTCAATCCTCAGAATGCGACTTCATCGTATTACGCACTGTAGCAGAGCTATATCCTATTGAAAATATTCTAATTTTGTCAACATCACCTGTGTAGAGTGGACGAGCTGTCTAATTGTGTGAGTATTGGCAATGTTATCTGTTGCCTATTGATAAGATAAATCGGGTTCTCCGCAATTCCTTGAATTGCGTAATCAAAAGTTGTCCTTAAGTAGGAATAATCGAAACGAATTATGAAATCATTCTTGGACATGTCGTCAAAAAATGACACTTGAATCCTCACTATTTTAACTTTCTTTTCACTTTTTTAACTTCAGTGGCAAAATACATTGATGGTTATAAAACGAAATTAATTGAAGAAACAAAAACCACAAACAGAAGGCACTCGGCAGTGAACAGACCCGATTAACCAAAATCTATGGCACTCCTATAGGAAACGTCCTACGGAATTATTGTAATTTTCCTATAGCGGGTAGTGCTATTGCTATGGAACTCTATTCTATGGCACTGTTGGAATGTTTTGTCCCATTGAATTTTGGGGAACTTTGATCCTATTGCCTGTGGGACTAATTTGTCCCATAGACTTGTGGGAAATCCTGTCCTATCGAATTTCGGGAAATCCTGTTCTATCGAACTTCTGTCCCATAGAATTTTGGGAAATTCAGTTTTCATGGCAGCTCCTATTGCTACAGCGTGTCTAAACCTTTCCGCGACATACTGACGCTTTATGTGATCATGATTGTAAAGAATAATCAGTTTAGTTTAACAATTGTGATAATGTCAATTTAAAGACAACATGCATGAGGTATTTGCACTTTTCACTTTCGATCCCCTTGACATGTCGGTGAAAGTTCGGCCCAGATTTCAAAAAAAAATAGTTTGAGAATCAATCACACTATATGGAGCATTATTTTTTAGCTAATTTCATGATCATCACAAAACGCCATTAAATTCAAAAAACAGCCAATGATTTTTAATATCTTCTCTTTTTAGCCGTTTGAACACTTGCTTCGATGAAAAGTTTCTCAGAAATCATTCACCATATTTCTTTCTCTTCCATTGGGAAATGTAGTAGGAGTTGATCTGCAACAAACAGGAAATACATTATAAATATGCGATAAATGATAAGTTGATGATGGAACATAGACGTTCTGCATATAGGCAGATAAGCTTCATTTAAATGAAAAATAATGCAAAATATTGCAATTGAAGAGTATTTGATAATTGCTATGTTTCTTGTATTGGAGATTTATATTATTAATATTAGATAATTAATATTACATAATAATGCAAATGCGCCCCGCTGTGATCTTGCGGATGAAAAATATCGCCAGAAGTTTCATTTTACTTGTTTATTGTCACAACTGCGTTTCGTCTGCTCTCAGTAGTTGTGACACGCAGAATGAATCAAACTGATTGAAACATGATTCCTGATAGAATATCGATCAGACAATGGTCCTTTCTTTTTATTCAAGTTGTCGATGCACTTCTTTTCCTATTAGTAATTTTTCTGCATATGTACTTTTTAGCTACTACTTATTCATTTCGTGATTGCTTGTCCAGTGACTGTCCATTGCTTGATCGATACTCTAGCAGGAATCATGTTTCAATTAGTTTGATTCAGCCTGCGTCTCACACCTAGTGAGAGCAGACAAATAAACTTTTGACAATAAGTAAGTAAAATGAAACTTTATGGAACATTAGACTATATTGGTTTCCATGCATGCATGCATGCGTATATTCAAGGTGTAAGTATGTAAAGTTATTGTCTTTTCTAACTTTTTATAAGCATCTTGCGATACTGGTAGAATTTTAGATTTGAAAGTACTGCTATTATTAGAGATAAGATTTATGCTCTTATGCTTTCACCTACTAAAACCGCATCAGATAAAAAGGAAAGAGGTTAAACTTATTAGGGTGATTATCATGTTTGTATTAAAATTCAAGTGTGAATTTTAATTTTAACACATAATTAAAATAATTTCAAATATTATGGACCGTGGATTCAATCTTCATAGATAATTAAAATACTGTGGTGGCGGTGATATTAGATTTCTGTCATTACATTTGGTCCATGCATGCTTATTTAGAGAGCAACTCATCATACTTATGAATAGATTCTCTTCTTTGTTTCTTTGAAAAGTCGGTCACCTCAGTTTGATGGGAATTGTAGCATGGAAATAACAAAGAAAAGGTAATCATGGCTAATACATATTTAATCTCAATAATACATTAATGGATCACGCATACTTAATTACATACATGCATAAAGACAAATATAGTAAGTATCACTTATTTGCTGGCGATCGACACACACTCTCAATTGTAGAGTCTCTCGTTTTAACGATCTATTTCTTCACTTATTCAATTAATCAATTAATAAGATTTGATGATGTAAAACCGAAATATAATTATAAGTACAAAGTGGAACAGAAGTATCTGTCGAATGTGCTAACTTATAAGCTAAGATAAGCTCGTAGTATTCACTGCTTTTATGTGTTTTATATCATTATTCATCATGCGCTATTCCCACAATGACCTCCACAGTGGGAAATTTTTAACATCTATTTCAAGATCGCATCCCGATTCCCGACAATGCTGTTAATTTCAATTCCGGTCTCACCAATATAAAAAAATAGCAATTTTGTAATCTCGTTCGCGGTGCTTGAATGTTTTATCATGAATGCCAATCCCTCCCTATGTCGGCGCGCTCTGTTCTTATCTTACCTGTCAACTTCTTCATTTTTATCTTTCAGTGACACGTGTAAATGCCTGCTCAATTTGATTCATTTCATGATTATAAAAATCTGAAGGAAGGTGGAAAGCTCGATTAGCTTTCTCTCATTACTAGTGTGACTTTTACTATATTCAAAAAAAGAATACTTTCTCGTAATTATTTCCTTCCTTCTAAGAGAATTTCAAATAAAATATTTATCTTCTTTATCATTTAAAAGTTCTTAGATGCAAAGCGACATTTTCCTATCACACACGGAAAGGGGCGGTCACAGAAAATTCCAGTGGGGGGGATTAAATTTAATTGTTCCAATCCTCAAACAGAATAAAATGTGAAATAATCAGCAAATGTCATAAGTTATATTGAATTGCCTGTTTTAAATGACATTTGCATGTATATGTTCATTTAAATGAGATGCCATCATTTGAATTATCAGAGAGTTAGGAAAACGAAATCCGTTAATTAAGCACGATAGAATATGTGTAAAGCACTTGGTCAACTTTCTTGCATCACAGAGCTGATGGGCAGAACATCTGTTAATTCAAGTGCATCATGTAGGATACGCAATATCACAGCGGGTCATCAACATCTGAGCTGCCTAGGATAAACAAACCTATTGCGGAGGCCGCTACATTCCTTGGTTTTACATGTCTCTAAATTGATCAGCTCTAAATCAGTGATATAAGCGGAAATGATGTAACGAGATAGAGTTCGTTTCGCCGTCCGACTTTTGTACTATTTCAGTGCAGATACATTGCCAAATTATTGCTTGGAAGCTAAAATGTAGAATTTGCTGATGTTAAATTGATAAATTGAATGTTCATATTTTATATCACAATACTTTGAGCTGGTGGGGGGATGCATCCCGGCATCCCCCCCCTTCTGACCACCACTGCACACGTAAAACGCTGCTTGATAGTGATATATTTCCTATCAGAACAACTAAATGTCGAACTTACACTCCTTCATTTAAAGCGGCCGACTTGAAATGTATTAATAGATGAAAAGTATTAATTTAATAATTGCAGGATCACAGAACTGAATCCTAGTCCTGATCTTATTAGTGATATTCATGTGGAAAGATATCTTTCATCAGACTGCTGGAGCAGGATATTAAATATGAAAATCCGCAAAATCTGAACCATCCGGAAAAGTGCATGAAAATATGAAATTCTTTCAAAATTATGTCTGAAAGCAACTAAATGAAATTAAATAATTTTGGGTCCCAAAGTCCTGGGAGACTTCAAGCCATGTGCTGCTGACTTCGCAACTCTCCCCAACTCCCAGTCAAAATATTGCGTAACACATACTCGTATAAAATTAGTTCAAGCCCTTCACAATTGATCTGATAATTGAATACAGGTTTTTAATTTTCGAACTAAAATGGATCCATTTGTCTTCAGTTTTGATAATATTTTTTACAGAGGTCAATATTTTGATGAAGAACATTTTTTTAAACGTGGAGTTATTCATATCGATATGTGATTGATACAGATGTGAATCATTGCTTAATCGTAATGTTTTTAAAAAGTAGGTACACAGAACTGATTTTTAACACATAATTTCCATGCTTGCAAATATCACTTCCTCTTCGTTTTTCCTTCTTCATTTCTATGAAGAAAAATGTGATTTTTTTCAAAACTTGGATTGGCAGTATAAAGCGGCCTCGTTCACATCAGAACAAAGAAATTGAAACACTTCTCAATTAGCTATCTACAAGCACCAAACATGTCAAGCAACAAATTTGATCTAAAAACATTACCTATGGCAAAAACGAGCCAAACTAAATATAACACAAAGATTAATATCTTGATTTGAAATCTAAAGCCTGCAGTCAATACCTGAGTCGAAAAGCAAAGCCTTAGACACTAATCACCATATCTTTTGCATCTAGCTCTTGAAATGATTGATTGATCTTTATGAAATGAAATTAGCTCTTGAGAATAAATCGAAATATAAACACACTTTTGAATAATTCTTTTACTATTTCCAATACTCATTAAAAGTAAATTCTCAGAAAATTACATTGATTTAGCACATTGGATTTGCTGATACGCACCCACATTGACAACTCTATCACCGGTGCTTAAAAAAATTTTGTTACTTTTATATGAAAGAAAGACGTGTCTGATCTTTAATCATGCTATTAAAAAAAGATTGTTGAAATTAGTCGATCTGAGATGAATACATGTACGAATTGCGAACAGCTTATGTTAAAATACTGTTAATGTTGTAACAGAGAAACATGACTATAACACACTATCTATCGCAAAATGTTATGACTGAACTGGAATAATGACAACAATAATAATCTACCTAAAGTTGGGAGGTAGAATAATTAAATATTGAGTTTCATCCTCAGTTGAAAATAATTGAAACAGATCTGAATAGCTGCTATTTCATCCAAAATCAGGAATCATCAGTAAGCCTAGTTCACATCTCTCAAGATCGACACAACTCCTTATTTAAGGTTGCAGCCATGCCTGGGTAAATTTGGGATTTGCAATTAGCAAGCTAGTGAAATTTCGATTAATTAAATATCACTTTAAACAAACTGCTAGCAAATCGCCTAAGTAAGTGCGCCTGAAATAATTAATAATAACTTCTTTTTGCATACACAATGTAAATAGAATAATTAAATAGTCCTATTTGATTTTTAATATTGAAAACAATGTTTTCTTATTCCATTTACATTGTGTTTGCAAAAAGTAGTTTTTATATTAAATTTTTATTTTTTAAATATTAAATTTTATATTATCATATTAATTATTGCAGGTGCAGTAACTTAGGCAATTTGCCAGCATCAGTGTGTTTAAAGTTATATTTTATGAATGCCCGTCGAAATTTCACTAACTTGCTATTTGGAAATCTTAGAATCTTTGGAATCTTTAGAATTAACAGTGGAGTCAACCTGATAGAATACATATCAAAGGTTTTGAAAGTGAAATTAAATAACGATTTTCTAAAGGATAGCTAAAAGACCAAAAATAACTGGACTATAATTCTTTCAGATAGTAGTGTATAAATTGTTAGAACACCGGGGACTTGATAACTTACTTCATGGCTTAAAACACCGATTCGAGGATTTCACCAAACATGGATTTCTCAGAAGACGCAGCAGACTCGTTGAAAGAACCCGATCAACCCTAACTGAAATTTAAAAACATAATCAGAATTGTTTACTTAAAAACTTTGCGTATGGCATTGGATGATGTTTGCACAACTGTTTGAAGATAACTGTTGACCCCTAGATAACTTACGATGCCTAGGCATACGATTACCTAGGCTTGGGCCAGTGAGAAAGCTATGAAACAAGCGGAATCAAAAGATATATCCGTTATCTAAAATAAGAGAAATTCTGTTATAATTTCGATGTAACTAAAGGCTGCATCATTTAAGTGATTACAGCGTATCTTCAAGACTTATAGCATAAATGTATGCGTAGGTCTTCGTTTAGAAAGTTCTACAATTTTTTAATTAATATCCTGAATAATTAAATCTAAATAAAATATTCAAATTTGCAATAATTTTTGTGCTGTGATAGCACACATGGCATAGCACTTGAACGTATTGTTGAACTGTCTACTTTATACATACGACAATTGAACGAGGAATAGATAAGACTGTCTACATAAATCTTATAATACAGTAGTTCTAGTTCCTACCTCAAAAAATCTAAATAATTGCATAATTCAATAAAACAGTGCGCGAATGAATTGCTGTAACAATGAGGACTTGATGATTTGACTGATGGACTATACAAATAATAAATTCGTTTCAATTGAACTAACTCCATTGGTGTGATGATTGAGACAAACCGGATAAGATGATTGATTCAGCAAACGACGGATTTTCATAAAAATACGAGACACTGAGACGCGACCAAAGGATGTGATTAACAATGACTGTTGCACATGCCAAAAGCATCTGAAATTATACTGAACATGCGAATGTTGCAATATCATTGGACAAAGTCAGATTACGGAGTCAAAACTGTCGCTGCGCGTTTGCTTCTTTTGGATAGCTTCTATGGCACTCATATTTTCCCACTTCCAGTGCTATTGGATCCAATAGAGTTCAATTGAACGTTAAGGTGTGCTATGGCATTCCCATTGCGTGTCATAGAATACCATAGAGTGCCATTGAATTTGGTTAATAGGGAGATACTATTTATAATGGGAGAGATCGTGGGGGGAGCGCTTTAACCACCCTCAAACTTTTGAATTTCCATGATATCTTGTTGAATTTATCAATAAGAATTGAAAGGAAAGGCCTAATTTAGGTAACTGATCATTTGCAAAGCGGCCAAAATTTATCAAAATGAAAAAGATGAGTTAGCGTATCGAAAACCTGTGTAGGCCTACATCTATATAGTCCGAAAGCTACTGACATTTTCTCCCCAAATTTTCGTGCACGAGCTTCTTATTAAATTTAATATGTAGTTTGTCAACTAGCATCAGTAAAACGGCAATTCTTAAGTTGTGATTCCAGTTGTCGTGCAATTCAAATATCACAAAATTCCTTTTTTTATGTAGATCCATGAACTTCCGAGCTTGGCACACTGAATAACGTAATGATCCGACATTAATTAAAAAAATTCAAACCCTGTTTGTTGATAGCAATTTCAAGTGCTCGGTCAGACATCGATCCAACTAGATATTGTTAGATCTTCTGAAGAATCAAAGCGTGTTGTACCTAATATAAATTCTGTGAGTAACATTTTGTGATCAGGAAAGTTTACTTGCTTATCAGCAACAATAACATCGGTTGTCATGAAGTTTTCATGACATTTAAGAGGAATTTGGTGAAGCTACCGTTTGCGAGAAATGACGAATTTCTTCCTGCTGTTGAAAAACGATGATGAATCAATATACCAGATGCTTTAAAGTCAAAACTCCTAGTCATATTTCTTAGAAATCCCGATCCAGCCCCACTCAAATTACCTAGGTCAGATTTCACCTTAAGTAACTTTATGAATGGAGAAATCTTCATAGATTTATTGATCAATTGAATTCTCTATAAATTTAGGGTCAAATTCTAAAAATTGAATATTGCAGGAAAAAATCATACCGTCACACACGAATGAAACGAAAATGTAGGTATATTTCGCTAAAGCTGTTCAACCTGTGCAACAGCACTTTGAGACATTTATTTGTACTACTGCTATTTCAATCCATAGCAATTGTGTTAAATAACTTCATAAATGTTTTAGATTTCTATTTTAGTATGTAGTGCACGCACAGAATTAAATATTTTGTTTAGTCTACTGCTTCGGTTTGCTGGAAGTGTGATTAATTCGAATTCGACATAGGAAATTGCGAATTAATGTGAGTTCATGCAAAGTGCTTCGATTGCCACTAACACCTTCAGATTCGAAGAATTCAGATCATTGCGCACAAGTTTCCCCATAAATTGATAATCCGATAATAATTTAAGAGTACACTGTAAACTGTAAGGCACGAAATTTCCCTTGAATTAGGCACGAAACTTAGGCATCAATTCTAACCAACACAAGGCATGAGTGGGCACGAAGCCTTGGCGCCTAAGTTCGTGCCCATTGGTGCCTAATTTTTCTCTTCACGAAATACAGCTTCTACATGCTACTGGTATCAGTAGTAAAATCCTTACCCTTATTTATTACTATATCGTAAAATTCTCTTCCGTTAATTATTCTGAATTAAAAAGAAAAAGTTTCTATAATTCGATCATGCATATATTAAATTTCAAATGAATAAGAAGCAAAATATTGGATTTCTAGTATGCACAAAAGGAATTACTTTTTGAGAATCTGAACAATTCAACATCGATGCATATATAAAGTACCATCAGATTTCATGAGCAATTTTTAAACTATAAAACATGCTTCCGAAAAATCTGAATAATTCATATAACACGATTCGAGTATACTTGGCAAAATTCCAGGACATATGCCGGCTATATAAAAATCAAAAAGCATACATTGAAAGGCATTCAGTAAGTTAAAAAGTTTTTTTGCAGCAAAATTCTTAATAAATTATAATGTCATGGAAAACTTAGTTACGGAAATTCTTGAAAACTGTCTTATTCCAACGAAGTTTCAAAGTGACAATTGTCAAAATATTTTTCATAGAAATGTACAATAAAGCTTTGAAGCTCACAGTTTTTAGTTGCATTTCAAATCAACACGAAAACGAGTTTGGACAAAATTCGAGGGAATGCTTGGAGCACAACAAGGCCGTCAATTGTCTGCAGAGTCCCTCATAATGATTGAGTATTTATATTACTACCATAGGTATGTAAAAAACAAAACTTAGGCGATTGACAGCGAATGGATGAACAGACTAATTGTAACGTGCATCTTATACAGATAATAGAAATGTCACAAAGTTAGTTTCGCAGCATGAAAACATTGAACATGTTTGTCTTGAAGTCCATTAGAGATGACGATCAAACATCATAATGGGGTAGTAAATTCCAATCGACAATGACTCTCTGGGAGAAAAAATGTTCACGAGACTGAACTCTTAAAAATTTAGAAAACGCTTCAAGTCACAACCGCAAGTCCGCAAGTTGAATAAAGTATCACAGAGAGTCAGTCGAAGATATCAAGTCGAAGACGCTGAGGGGTTGGAATTCTAAGGATTCGTTCTTCGTAGGAATGCCCGTATAATGGCGCCATCAGTATCAAGAATGACCCCATTTAACGAAGTTCCGGAGGGGCTGAAGATATTCCACCAATATGTATTAATTCCTGAAAATAGAGAAGAGCATGTAAAAATAGACTATGATTGTCTTTTATTCGCAATTATTCATAAATGAAGATGGCAAAATCCCACACAATTGAATGTAAGTCATGTACACACATAAGCATCAAGGATTGTCAAAATTGATTGACCCCGATTACTTTTTAATTAATTGGAGCCAATTGATTGATTGGTTGATACACCAATTTCAATTAATTAATTAGCTAGAATAAAGAATCTCAATTAATTGATTGATATTTTTCCAATTCGTATTGATTGCTGCATTTTCCAATTGCAGCCAATTAATTGTTATCTGTTCGTAGCCGAGATTAAATATGTAATTTCGCCTCTGCAGTATTTTACTTTTCACAATTTACAATTATAGTAAGCATTTCAGGTTGGCAAGCAGTAACAACGTTAAAATTCATTAGTAACCACAGTTAAATTCATGTTTGTTTCAACCAGAGTAGACCAAGCAGCTCTAAAATGCAGGCGAAATTTCTCTACTCAATCGTCACTGATAAAAACAATGGAGAGAATCACGAACGCTTGTATAAACTATATGCCAAAGGCATGAGAGCGAATGTAAGGAAATTATCGCTTGTCTGATTGGTCTGACTAAGCAGTATTAAAAAATATAAGAGATTGTTTATTGCTGTGTAACGCGTATATAGTTAAACAAATTTTGGATCAAGTAAATTAATAGTTAATGTTTTCAAGTTGCAGAAACTGCTCGAATTTTGGATTCCATTTTCAATATTGATTCGCTCACAATTCCAACTACAATCATTTGATTGATACATTTTCCAACTTCAATTGGTTAATTGGTTCACAATTTCCATTCCAATTAATTGATTGATATATTTTTCAATTTCAATCAATTGATTTCCTTGTCCAATTAAATTGCAATCAATTATTGAAATCTCCGTAAGTATTGATGAATGACTATGATATTATTGAAAGTCCTTTACTATAGACTAGGAAGCATCGGAATGAGGGCTTTCTATCAGCTTAGCTATCATCTACTATTCAATTCAAACATTTCTTCATCATGCAAGGTGAATAAATGAAAATAGGAAACTACAAGATGCAGTTAGAATCATGTGACACAGTGAGACATTTACAACAGTTGAATACATCTACAACTAAAGAATGCACCATCATGGTTCAGCTGTCTGTTCAGATTGTTTTTATGAACACTGCCTCAATAATATTTGAAACAAAGCTGTTTGTTAGAGACTTGAGCTAGAATTTTCTTATTTTCAGGAATACAACTCGATTTATGGTCAGATTAAACTGTCTGCAGATAATTTCAGCTATCTCAACCATTGATTAAACTGCCAGTGTAGCCTAACCAAAGCCTTTAATAGCTTCGATTTAAATATGATGGAGGCTTTGTACATAAAAAAGTCTAACCCTGATCTGAAAAGACAGTTGAACCATGATGAGGCCTATATAGCCTTCGATATATGGACTTCACTCTTAGACTGCATATACTTGCCTTTAACATATATCTTGTGCTTCATAGTATACATGAAGGCCTACAGCATTCTTCCAAATGCCAGCTGCTTTAAATAATTCTACTCAAAAATTTACCAAAATATTACATAATACTCTTTAAATGTTCATTCTGACATGACACCGGCGCTTTGGCCTTGCGGTGGAGTGTTTGCTCTGTGTCCGGGTGAACTTGGTTCAAACTTTGGTCGGATCAAACCTAAGACTTTTAAAAAGGTACACTCTGCATTCTTGCCAAATACACAGCTCTCAGAGCATCAGAGTGGGATAGATGACAACTCGGCCACATTGATGAAAGACTTCGTGCCTAATATGCCTCCGAGTATAAATACGGTTCATTTATTTAATGACGATATTATATTTCGAAAATTTGGACAAAAGCCGTCGCTCGTTCAGACATGGAACGTCAACGTCTGTCAGTGAGGGAGATTCTTCATTCATTTGGAATTTCAAAAAATAGATAACTGAAAAATGACGCTTCCTTGATTACAAATAATTTGAATGGATGCACTTGAGATAAAATCCCGACATGTTTCGTCCTGTGTACATTGCCAATGGTGCTAGCGGTTGATAGAGAATTCAAATTTATCATTGTCAGTATCAGTAAATGACGACGCTATGCTGTTTTGGGTATTAAGTTAATCAAGCTATAACTAAACCGCCGTCATGAACAGATCTGATGAGCTGCCACTACACAGCAATATATGGTAAATTTGTATAATTCTCTAACAATTGCCAGCACAGGGATCGCAATTCACCTAAGGAAAAAACGCAGAATCGGGAAAAACCGGGGCTTGAATGCATAAATTTGAAATATTTACATCAGACAAATTTCGTGAAAAACGGAAAAGCCGTAAAATTGCGATCCCTGCACCAGCACCATTGACACTACACAGGATGAGGCATGTTGAGATTTTATCTTAAGCTCAACAATTTGAATTACTAGTCGTAACCAAAGGAGCGATATTTTTCAGTCATTTATTCTTTGAAATTCAAAAATACATGAAATTGATTCCAAAGCAAGTAGATATAGGATATGAGCTGTCAGTCAATTAGAAATGAAAAATATAGATTTGATCATCTATAATAGCAATAAATGCTGATTAAAAGAATTTCATTGCATGAATTGTATCACTGAACTTTTGCTTGAATCTTTGCATTAATTTAACTTCAATCGTTTTACTAGTGCATAGCTAACTTATCAAAATTTATTTGACTTAAATCACCTTGTTAGTGTCTGTCTACAGTATCTGTAATATTTGTTAACGGAAATGTATTTTGTGTTTATTCATCCATAATAATTTGACGCTGTAGTACCAATGCAACCAAAGCTAGTACCACTTTCTAAAAGGGCTTACACCGAATTGAAAACCAAGCATTCTAATAATACATGTAAGCAACCCATCTTTGTCATCTTTATTCAGATAGGCCTATACATGAAATAAACGGCGCGATCGTTTCTTAACCGAGACTTCGATGTGTTGGTATTGGTCTGAATATAGTCTACTAAATTTGATGCTGTTATTAACATGAGCGAGCGGATAGCTAAATGTTATTTGACATTAACAGACTGGAGAAGTTTACTCAACAACTTTAAATTGAGAAACCTCTAATGAATCCATCCAACAGGGTATAGCACTAAATTTTCAGTTAAAACAACTGAGCAAGATTAATGTGATCCAATCCGTAGATATGTTGACAGGCATTTTGATCTTAATCAGTATGTAGAATTCATCAATTGTTTAGAAGTTAATCTAGTTCAAACAAGCTTTCTCAAGTAGGCCTACAGGCCTACGAGATGAATTAAATTGCTGGATTCTTGACAAGGGCTAGTTGGAATAGCAGATAGAAACTGTGAATCTACCACTGATGTCGAAACAGCCTGAAATTCGATAATTGAATTATCGAAGAAATCAAGCTAGCCTACTATTGAAATACTTTAGCCTCGTCTACATGGATAACTTGAGAAGATAATGCCGTTATCGGATAAGTCTAGTGCCTAATCGAGTACAAACATAAGCTCAAATGATAGATGTGAACCATTGTCTTCACTAAGCTTGAAAAAATCTTTAGAAATCGAAGTTTGATTGGGAAAATGTAAAAGAAAAACTGGAAAACTAATTCACCAGGTCAATTAATGAAATTCATGAAAACAAACTTTATAATGCATAATGTGCATGTTATACATATATCATACCATTTAGAAAAATTAATGTTACATATGGAGTTTACTGAAACTAGAATTGCTTTTCCTTCGTTGTTTAATTGAAACTTTGGAACGGTGAAATGAAAAGATAGGCCTGTATAATTAACCGAAACTGCGGTCAGTTCCCTAAGGAGGCTCTCACCAGATAATATTTTTCATTGAATAATTATGGGCATGAGAGTTATTATCGTACACGTTTGTACAAAACACAATACTTTCTTTTGTCGACACTTCTCAACACTCTAATCCTAACACTATTCGCGATTTCACAGGAGCGACTAAATGGTCCGAAAAAATGCTTTTTTTGACATATTTAGCCGCACAAACTATGGTGCATAATAATTTCAAATTTACAACTTTTGTGTTCAGTATAAAAATGGGTTGGAAGAAGTCGGCATTCCCCAGTTCACAAGGAAGCGCAGTATTTTGTTCACCGTCCACGCTAATATTCTGTAACCCCACTGACTACCTATAAAATAACCGTAAAATATGACGAGTAGTCCGTACTCTTGGGACCATGATTCCCTATCTTTCACAAAGCGCGCCATCTGCTCTTTTTATAAATCAAATTCTCTCAGTCAATGCCGAAATATTTGTCTGGTTATTCGCATTTTGGCACACTGTTGCCGGTATTTGTGGGTAATCTCCCCCACGTTTTCAAATTTGTCTAAGATCCTTAGAATTGAATCAGTCGTCACACAACTTCAGCTCCAAATTTTTGAGATTATCTTCTATGCAAAATTTTATCAAATCGGACCGGTGATTTTGAATTTTAGATTACAAATTGAAGTGTAACGATGTCAGCAACTTGATCTGACTTCGTCTGTTCGGCGCATTATTGTTGTGTGCATTGTTCTCTCTCCCTCTCCGTCTCATCATTGCTGTCTAAAATCTTCCCATGACCACTACCCTACCACACATTTCTGAAGATAAATATGGCAAATGGAAAGGATGAGGTATGGGTTATTATACTTCATGAGTTGTCGCGACATAACTTTGTTGACCTACATGTAGTGCTATCTGCTCAATGCTGAGACGATGTCAGGCACTGATCAAGCCG
The DNA here is from genome assembly GCA_907163375.1 of Prostheceraeus crozeri. Lineage (NCBI taxonomy): Eukaryota > Metazoa > Platyhelminthes > Polycladida > Euryleptidae > Prostheceraeus > Prostheceraeus crozeri. The sequence goes on along the minus strand of CAJQUW010014637.1, from coordinate 63,600 downwards.
CTGACATCGCTACAGCCTACACTTCACGTTATCGTCTCTAATTCAAAAAGCACTTGTCCGATTTAAAAGCATAAAAGCACTTGTGTGATTTATTCATTTAAACTGATTATTTTAGACAAATTTGAAAAGGTGGGGAGATGACCCATAAATACCCGATTGATTACATACGAATGTTTTTTACTAATCAATATGATACAAGCTCTCTTGAATAGCGGACTTGAAATCAGCAAAAGAAACATTTAGTAAAATGAATTGTTATCTGAACATGATGAATTATGGTTGTTAAATAATATGTAAGAGTAATGAATAAGCCTTCCAATGAAAAAATAATTATCTAAATACAGCGTTGAGTTAACATATTTATTGACTTGGGAGGAATTGTTTGAAACATCCATGTTCAGCACACCCATAGAAATTAACAATACCATAGAAAGTCCTATGGAAATTGCATGAAAATTATGGCACACGCCGGGGGAACTTAGTTGGGGAAAATGTAACTTGTGCGATCTGCCTTCCATGTTATTTAATTGGCAATTATATTTATCAGGCTAATTCTTGATCTGCATTGTTGGCCCTTGTCCAAAGGCCATGTACTCAAAAGCAATAGTGAATTTACAAAATGCTGCGCCGACAGGATGACAAAGAAGGAAATCCTTTTAAACGTTCTGTATGGTCATCATTTTGAAATATCGCTCCGATAATCTATCAATAGTATAATCAGACTCTGATGCAACTTGTAATGTCGATTTACAGAACATGCATAACTCCAGCTTGAAATCAGAGGCCAAGAAATCTTAGAGTATTCATTTTACTTTAAAGGGTTCCCCTGTTCACTAAATTTGAATAATTTTCAAAATCTCAACATGCATTCGAATATCAGTCTCCAAAATATCACATGTGTCATTCAATGATTAATTGAAAAGTTCCAGCGAGATTTCATTTATTTGTGAAATGATTGTCTGTAAAGAAACTTTCGGTGTGTTTATTCCAGAAAAGCGCCACGTTTCTTAGCCGCTTGAAGAAGAAATTATCCAATAATTAGACTTTCTATCGGTGAATTCTTCAGATGTTCTTAAAAAATCAGTACACCGACTACTTTCAATTATGACTTTGTGAACCAATTTTTAATTCTCATTCCAATATTGAAACATTGGAAACTAGTTGTCAGTGACTGCTACAAATAGACACACTATATTAATCCATGGAATAGTAGGCTATTTCACATGAAACAATGCCGCCATCTCACTTGCAATTCTCTTCATGAAAATCCTGTAATTAGGTGTCAGCAACTTCCACAACCAACTTGGCAAATAATTTCACTATGATACAATGTTTTAGATCGAATCTGATCTACAAACCATAGATTTCTCCATGTGCCATCATTGTACATAGACAAGATATCAAACTTCCATTCTAGTGTACTATTATCTACTTCTATGAGCACACCCTAACATGCACGGATGACTGATAGCCATAGTTGTCATCATGTAAAAGTCAGTTCAAAGGTTCAGTCATTAAATGTTGCGCATCCCTCAGACCAGATCATTCACTAGGCCTACCTTTCAGATGGCATTTTACATGCCATATTGGCCATTTGATTAGCATAATTTCCAATTTGAGCTAGAAAATAGTATCAAATTCTGATATCGAAGTCTTGGAACCATGGCGCGGCAGTTCTCCTGACTTGAAAACCATCGAGAACTGTTGGGCTGTGGTGGAGAAGCGAGTTGCTCAACGGAACCCACTTCTCTCAATGATCTCAAGAAGACGGTAATAGTAGCGTGGACCACCGAAATTAACGAAGAGTATTGCAAGAGGCTGATTGAATCCAGTGCCGAAACGCATAAGCTGTCCTGAAGGCCATGGGAGGGCCAACAAAGTATTGACATTTTGACTGTATTGTTGAAGTAATAGCCTTAGATTTCGTAATTTTTGAATGAGCGCAATAAGTAAAAATCACGCTATTAACCTGGGCACATATTTCAGGAGTTGGAATAGATGTTGTTGCATCAATATACTATTTTCTAACTCAAATAGAAAATTATGCTAATGAAATGGCCAGTATGGCATGTGGGCATGCGAATGCTAGTGCATTTGGCATCAGCATTTGACCTTATGTCCCAGCAAGCAACTCAATGTAACAATAATTAGCTCTTTTCTAGTCTCCCCTTGCCAGTAGCTAATAGGCAGTTCTCTCTTTGCGGGAGTTTCAGGACCATCAGATGGCCACCTCTACAATTCTGATTTTAAAGTCTTTCTTAATTCACTTATTCTGCGGGCATCGAGCATCAAATGGCCTGTCGAAACCCTGATTTTTAAGGTGAATCATTGCGACGAGTTGCAATAAAAACTCGCACATTACGTTTCCGGTGGAACCTAGTCAACGAGCGCGCAGCTTGTGACGTCACATACGAGTCTCATTCGTCGTCAGCATAAGCTATACCCGATATCTAAGTTACTCGTGTTCCTGGTGCTATGATCCCTTTTGATTTCATGCGATTTACATAACAAAACATGCCATGGTACTGGGTGGGGGAAACCATTAATATTCATTTGTTAACTGTAAGTACACGCCTAATATAATAATCGTGGTCTCGGCACTGAAATCTTGGGATCTCGAACGCCTAAAAAATGGTCGAGATCTCGTCATCGAATTCATTACTCTGAAGTAAGATTCGATAGATCGTTAGCCACACATTTTGTCCATTTGAAGCTGTGTAATATATAGCATCGCATTTTTTATTTTACAATGCTATTTAACCACAACATTAAGAAAATGAGATCTAATATAAAACTCCATTTTACTTCGGAATGAATAGTTTTCAACCATTGTGTATGGTTTCAAGTTTCCATTGCATTGAACGAAGACCCTAGTTTCATGTATGTTTTATAATACCTAAAGAACCGTACTCTGAATATCGTCTTGAAGAAAATATGAATGGAATGGTTCTCACCTCGAAAATGGGACACTGATCTTAATTTGATTTGCAGTTTCCAAATAGATGTTGCATGAACAGTGCAATACACAAAGAAAAAGTCACACGAATATGAAAGTCGTCCAGTTAACACTTTCACCTTATTCCAAGACAGCTGTCAGTCGACAGAATGATGCATAATCACGATGTCACTGCCGCACTGAACATTCGGAAAGCAAGTAAACACGGACTCTCGGTATTCAGTCGTTGACGTGTCTATAGTAACGCGTTGTGAGGAAGGTCGAACAATAACGACTTCGAAGGGCGGTATCAATGCTGGAGTACAACATTGATGATTCACAATCAGTCGAGTGAGGAAATTCCAAAAGAGTAGCATCACTATCTATGGCCATCTCTTCACGATAGGAGCTGTGACTTTTTAATTGGATCCAGTGATTTCGTTAGATATTATTAGGTAGCCAACTGTTAAAGTGTGTCACCCGCTCCGGTAGTAAAACAGAGCGTAAACATGATTTAAGTTAAGAAAGCATGTCTTTCCAAGAAATATTTGCTCTATCTGCGCTTGCAGTATGCAGCAAAGCATCAAAATGCATCATACTGAGATTCGACTGGACGTTGGCCTTGTCGGAAAGCTAAACTACACAAATCATTTGATATTTGGCTTAGTAGGCTACATTATATTTCCAAGTATGCATGAATATTTTCAAACGAACTCATGTCGTACTTACCTTTTCCATGCACCACCTTTTTCTGTTCTTCAAATATAATTTTGCTTGATTCAAGCCCACATCCTATCCTGTACAGCTGTTGTCGCAAGCGTTATTCAACAACACTTCACGGATGGAAGAATGAAAGAATGTCTTTAAAATGCTAGAGACTCAAACAAAGGAGATTTAAATTTGACGAGTTGAATAATTTGAAGCTTAGATGGCTTAATTTCGAATAAATTAACCTCCTAATTAGCAATCGTAAATGAAGAAATTTTTCTTTATATGGTTTTTACCAGATAAACAAATATTTGGTTTGGTGCCTGTTAGTGCCTAGTGGCGCCTCGAGGCACTAGCTAGGCGCTAACTAGCACGAAATTTCGGCTTCGTGCCTAAGTTAGTGCCCTACAATTTACAGTGTAGCAGGCGCACGAAAATTAGTTTACTTGATGATTTACCCACCGTCTTTTCATCAGCATTCCTTACTGCATAGTGCCTCTCACGATTAAAAGGGGCCCCTTCGCATTCTCAAGAGGGACCCCTCACGAGCTAAAAGGGGCCCATTCGCAGTCTCAAATGGGGCCCCTCAACATCAAAAAAAGGGACGCTTCGCAGTTTCCAAAGGGCCCCTTCACGATCTTAAAAAGGCCCACTCGCAATCTTAAAAGGGTCTCCTTCAAAATCTAAGATAGTTAAAAAATCCAAATTGTTTGTTCCTTGGCAAAACATTTTCTCACTGCTTACTTAATAAAAAAACCTCGGAAGAGTGGCATCCCTGCGATATTACCTCACAAACTGTCGATATTATACGGTTATTATAGTTTGCACATCTTGCTTTTCACCAAGAATCACAAATTAGATCGATAAACTAACAAATTCGAGCAAGAAGATATTATAGGCCTATTTGAATATCGCAGATCACATCAAAACCATAAAAGTACATCCGTGAGAGCCCGAAAACATTTTAGTGTCTATAACAACCACTTTACCCTATATCCTTCACAGGATGTTCCCTTCTTATGTAGAAAAAAACAACATCGTCAATATAAAAATATGTTATATCTATCTAAATCACTTAATAAAATACATCGAAAGTAGACATCAAATTAAACGTTTCGATCAAATGCAATGTCAATAAAAATCTTCAGCTAGATCAAACATGAAGTAACACGAACTAAATTTCGATCAAGGAAGAATTTATGACGTTTCCGTTTCTTTGATGGCGCTTTTGCGAAGAAATTCAAAAGTGAAGCTCCTTCTGAAACAGACTCTTCGGCGATGGACTTCCTCTTCCCGCGAGGCTTAGCCTTTTCCTCTTCAAAATCTTCCCTGAAAGGATAGATGGTGCAATCATAAGTGAAACAAAAGAAAGGCACGGCAGCATGAGGTACGTTGGTCCCTGTTTGAAGTTAAGTGACGTGATATTTGTGCACGGGCTTGGGGTCAAGTACAAGTACTTGTACTTGATTTATTTTCCTTTGCATGTACTTGTACTTGGTCAAGTACTTTTATAAATGTACTTCGACTTTCAAGTACTCAAGTACCTTATGGCATTTTAAGAGCTTTCGAGTAGGCCTATATGACAAATATACCAATGCATTTGCCTGAAAGCGCTGACTCCCTGTCCTTTTGGGATTCTCAAAGTTGCAAACATCCCACCCTGGCTAGTTTAGCATTAAAGCATCTTACCTCACCCGCCTCGTCTGCTCCTGTGGAAAGAATATTCTGCATCGCTGGAAAAGTTTTTAGACCAGATCGCTGTCGAATTAAAGACCAAAATTTCGAAAGATTAATGTTTATCAAATCAAATGACTTCTCCTAAAATATTATAAGCTTCATACTTGCATCACGTTGTCAGCAACAATAGTCACACTTGCTCCATGAAATAGGAATACATGTATCTTCATTCTTCAAGCCAACATGTTCGATTTAGCAACTCATTTATCCGCTTCGGAAGGTGAAGTTGTACGACTCGATTTTATGATGCACGTGTACCTCGTTGTATTTTTATTATTTGTCTATGTTTTAAACTTACCTCTGTAATGCGTTTACCGCACACTGTGAGCCATCAATAAAGTCTTATCTTCAATCAAGTGTTGTTTTCAGTTGTCTGTCATGAAAAACTTAATTTTTGTCACTATAGTATACACATAAATTACTCACAAATTTTGTTCTGAACTTGACTACCACGAACGCACAAACAGGAATAACGAAGCAATTTGAGAATGCTTAGGAATATAACTCGGTAATAATTATTCAGTACTTGTACTTGAATTTTCAGCACTTGCAATTGTACTTGAAAACAATTGGATCAAGTACATGTACTTGGACTTGTATTCATTATGTTTTCGATGTACTTATACTCAATTGCAATCGAAGCACTTGACCCCAAGCCTGGTGCACAATGAAGTTTATCATTATTTTATTAAAGTAACAGCATATCAGCTGATATAAGAAGCTGAAATCAGAGACCAGAATACAGAAAATTAAGATGTCAGAAGGCACAGAGGTCCTGAGCTAGAATCTCTGTCGCTGTACAGGCTGTTGTCACAAAAGTTATCTTATATCATCTCTTAGCTTCGATAGCTTTGATATCCGACTGCTATGGGGAATTCCCATTCCCACGTCATTTCTGTAAACCGCACATGTACTTTCTGTGTATACACTTCAAATCTGAAAAACAGGAGATGAGAGAGCTTTCTGTGGAAAAGTGGATGACGCAGTCACAGTGAACGACAGTGAAGGCCGTTCGACGAAAAGTTCACGTAAAGGGTGGCAGGGGTTCTTCGTGATTGAAGTGAACAGTTTTGAACAGGACTTGCTCGCGACAATTGCCAGAGACTTATCAATGTCCAAGCTTAAGGCCATTATACGGAAAGCCCTGCGTTCAACCGAGTTTAATTTTTCCAGCAAATAGGTAGAGACATTACAAAAGCAGGCAAAAGAATATATAAGAATAGAGCGGATGAAAGCGACGTAGCATCTATACATTAAGTAAACAGGACAGCCAGAGCGACGTAGGTTACAGAGTATAAAAAGTCGCTTGGATGCCTTCTTTACAATGGCATGAACATGACTGTTCCACTTGAGGTCATCAGATAACAGAATTCCGAGGAACGACAGAATATGGACTTCTGCGATTGTGTTACCGGGAGAGGAAAATATGGGCAAAGGGGTCAAGTTTGACTTAGTTATGATGTTCATGACGCGACATTTAGATTGATTGATAGGCAGATAAATCGATTCTGACCATTTAACAAAATTTCGCCATTCTACCTGTAACAAATCATCGTTAGCTCCTCGAATGAAATGCATGATCAACACATCGTCTGCGTAGCGGATAACCGATGTGTTGGAACAAACAGGGCGAAAATCATTTATAGCAATGATAAAGAGAAGAGGACCGAGTACGCTTCCCTGAGCAACACCGCTGGGAATTGCTGACCACGCGGAGATTTCACCATCTACACGAACGGATTGAAATCGAAATGACAAAAAACTCGAGATCAACTTCACAGTAGATGCTGGTAGATTAAAAAGAGAGCATGCATTCAAGATGATTTGGTGCGGTAGTTTGTCATTGTATTTGTCTGTTGAGTAGACTGATTCTCGATTTGGAATTTTTCACTGTTATTTATTAGTATCTGGCCACATGCTTTATAAATAGCGTAAAAGCTTATTATCATTTTGGATAGTGACTTGAGTAGAGCCCTTGCATGAAATGCATACATGCATATAAAAAATGATGGTTTAAACCCATCTTACTGGGAACTTACACGGTGCTTACATGGTCAGACTTTCAACTGGAGCGTTGTGATCTTTTAGCCCGGATACCCTTCCTGACCACTTCCAATGACACTATCGGGGCTCGACCTCTGGACCGAAAGATCGCTAGGCAAAGCACTTAACCACTGTGCCACAGAGACCACTAATAAACTGGTAGCTACATGCATTTCCTCAATATATAGTTTTCTATCATTGACTGCGCTGTCAGCGCTGGTTAGCCTTCGCATGAATTGATGCAGAGAATTCCACGGACAAAGTGGTGAAAATATATTTAATTTCTGACATGATAAATCTCGGCCGAGTGTTGAATATTTCAGCCCCGGATGCGCTTCCAACTTTGCACCGGTGCAGAGAGTGCACAGCGTGTGTACCATCAGACCTGATATGCGGAGGGTTGATGGATAACTTATGTTCCAATGGTTCGGTCATCTGTGAAAATCAAGCGAAGGTATTCTGAAGGCTGCAGAAAAAGAGGATCAAAGGTCAGCCAGAAAGCGTAGATACAATATATCAACGGAGATTTCATCAACCGAAATTTGATGAATCGCTGGCGAAGAACAGACAGTAGTTGAGGAGAGCTATCATTCATCCAAACTCATCTTGGAGAGAATGAAGATATTAAACAATAAAGAGGAAAGGATATATCCATTCAAACACAGCGAATATCGCGGCCAGAGAAGCGTTCGCGTGTCAGAATTATGTGCAACGTTTATTTTTCCACATGAAAATTATTGATCGATTTGCTTTAAATACTGCAACTACCATTCATCAATATCATCGTTAGGGGTGTACCGATTATTGACACTGCAGCGTAATAATCGGTAATCGGCCGATTATTTGTCGATAAGTGGACTATTGAAGATTTTCGTTGATTTTCATCCAAATTTGGTTACTTCACTCTACAAGAACATTGTGCATTGAACTACTAATCTAAATTCAAATGACTTCCTTCTATAATTACAATGATTGAAAACAATTGAATTCTCCCATAGATAAGATTTTCATAATGATTATGAATGCTGGTCAAAAAAGTTATTTTCGCATATTATCATGTATAAGTGCGTATACTTAGTAATTTTTCGCTGAGCCTGGGTATAGAAGATCCCAGAATCGGTTTTCGGTCCAGGCCCGTCAGCCAATTCTTTCAAGGCCCGAATTCTTTGGTCCCGTTGCAGATCTAACTTTTAGACCCAGGCCCGTCTGATTTGAAATTAGTAGCCATTTGAATATATACGCAAATTGTGATTGAACAATCAATTATTATATTTTGCTTCATCAAGATTCACTCTAATGTCTTCCTGCTCAGAATGTCTTCTTCCATGTGAGCACTGAAAAGCCAATGTACATAGCCACCAACTGAATGCAATTTTTAATGTATATCTGCAAGTGAACATGCATGTCTTCATATTAGCAGACGCTACGTATTCATAAATCGAAGCATGCATACGCGTGCCTGCTTTTCAAACTGCAATTATGACTCGCGCCGACAAGGAAATGTCCATGCCATCAATAAATTATCTCGACAATAAAATGCTTAGAAATTTTATCACATCACGAAGAAATAATGATTTTAGCGTTCACCATGATAAACATGATTGTGAACCGGACAAATTATACTCGATTACACATCAACGCAATACATGTGTTGTATGTAGACATATCAAGCTCTAGTGGACGGCAAGGAAAATAAATAACCTTAAGAACGAGCGACCGGCCGTGTTTCCAAAAATCCAGGACATGGCTCGGTTTCCATTCTGGAATGAGTGCTGGTCTCAACTTTTCATGCTTTTCAAATTCTAAGAAGTCCTTGGCCATGTCACGATCGCGTCTCTGGTTGACTGCGACATACAACCATTCGATTTGCAGCTGACCATAGCTGCTATTGTAGTCTTGTGATGGAGTACTCACTAGTGCAACTGGAATACCTGGGTTCGAATCCCAGCGCGGAATATCGGCCTATACACTGTACTGATTTCCGCAAATAACGGATGAAATTATCATTTATCAAAGTAGAGTTCTATCTTCAGACCCTTCCGACATAGTAGCAAGGGTGGATTCTGTTCTTTCATGTCATCATGCGTTAGAAAAAGGATCGGTTTATCCGCGTCTCTATTATTCTAATGATGCTGGTTGTCGATGTGATTTTTCTTGGAGTGAAAAGCTTATGTAATCACATGAAATACACTTCTTGCTGTATATTTCTGTCACGAATATTACTTCTACGAGTAACAAGTAGGCTATTAGAATCAAAACATCAAAACAAAAGCAATCGATAAAAATTCAAAATTATTCAACTCTACGTAGGATTAGACTAGCATCACAACCACAGAATTAGATTCATCTGCGAGAGCTTCGGTTTCCTAGAAAGGAAGGCTTATACGTAACCTTAATATCGAAATGCCACATCACAGAATTAGACAACTTGCTCCTTCTCGAATGGATAATTCGTGTATCGCTTGCTATTGGAAATGGCAAACATTTAGCTGTCAGCAGAGGACACCGGAGGCAGTGAGAGATGCGTGCGTGCTGTGATATCACTTCGCACACACCAAAACACACATCGTCTGGCTGACATTCGATTCAGTGTATGCACTATGCAGTGAGAAATGCCGAGGAGAGGATGTGAAAACTTCAAGTAAACTATTTTTCGCACGCCTGCTACTTTTTTTAATAATGATCGGAAGGGCCAACATTATGGGGAGAACTTGTGTGCAATGATCTGAATTCTTCGAATCTGAAGGAATTGTGGCAATCGAAGCACTTTGTCGGAACTCACATTAATCCGCAAGCGACGCATAACTTTTTCCTATCTTTGTAAGGTATCAGGAATTCCTTTTTGCCCACTTAATAGGTTCCTCGATGTGCCGGCGATTTCGTATTAATCACACTTCTAGCAAACCGAAGCAGGTAAACAAAATATTTAATTCTGTGATCGAAACGCTTTTTGCATTGAACATTCAGGACCTATTTTGCCTATTATTTGGTTCACCTTGCTAGTATTAAGTTTCATTTAACTAACTCCGCACTTTTAGTACATGGAAAACATCGATTTTAAATAAATTTAAAAGAAACAATCAGCCCGATTTATCGGCTACCTTCCATGGATTAATCGGTAATCGGCCGATTATCAGGCTCATTAATCGGTGCACCCCTAATCTTCGCATAGTCATCAGGAGAGGTAAAAACATTTGTAATTTGATTGTAAATTATAATTAATTAAGCACAATTGTCAGCTGTAGACACTGCGTTAGAACTCGTCAGTACGACTCGGAATGGCTCAAACTAGTTTGAAATATCTAGAAAGGTTGACCAGGATGAAGGACTGCACAACATGCTGCTCTGCGTTTGTTTATCATGGCTTAGCCGGGCGGCTGCTTGCAGAATGCCAGTACACCTGTGCATAGAATAGAAGATGTAGTCCTTCAGCTTGTTCAGTCAGTCATTTAATATACTCTAATTCTCATACGATGATGAAAATCATCCCAGAAGCCAGATGCAATGCTACTGTGACCATTGGATAAATCAGTTCTTTAAAGAACTCAATGGAGCTTCTTCGTGGCAACGAATTAAAATTGATCATCTTCGGTCCATTATCTGGTAAAAATGGAAATCTTAAGACTTGTAACACTACTTATTCTTACTGTCAATATACTAATACCAGGTTCAGGTTCAATGCCGTAGCCCGTTCACCGGACCGTGGGCGTCCCTCGAAGATCGTCAGTCCGCGCCTTTCTCCGTCTACCGCTCTTCGCTCGTCCTTCCACTTCGCCTTCGATCGTCACCGACACCGGGCTGTCGGGTCTCCGCTTCCATCGTGCGTACTTTGCCCATTTCCTCCGCTTGATAGTCTCCAGCAGTCCACTGTTTTCTGGCACTTCCACTTAGTCTCGCACCCATTCGTTTGTTTTCCGCTGACACCAGCTGATCCTTAGGAGTCTCCGCCAGGCCCACATCTCGAATGCATTAATTCTCCTTTCGTGCACTTTTCTCAATGTCCAAATCTCTGCTCCGTACGACGCGATACTCCATATCAAGCTCTTCACAAGTTGTTTCTTCAGGCGCAGGCTGATGTCCTTGCTCTTCCAAACATCCCCAAGCTGGTAGGTGGCGTTTCTAGCTATGGCCAAACGTACTAATACCATAGGCCTGCGATGACTGCAATGAAAAAGGTTTTTGGACGTGAGGTTCCTGCAACCCCTCCGACTGTTTTTGTTAATTGCCCAACTTCATTTCAACGGCAAACTGCCTCTTCTAACGACAGGCAAATCGATCTTTATCATCGCGCAACACTTTTCCCGACGAACTAGAGCTTTTCAACAAGAAAGATTTGATCAGCAGTGCCTTCAAAGTATTTGTACAAAATATTCGACATCATGAAATGCCAGCTGACGTTCACATCATCACTGAGACGGAAAATGTACGACTGTTATCATTCAATAATACATTTAAAGACATTGAATTCTCCGTCATCATTGACTCCAACTTTTCTGTAAGTGCATTTCGACGTTATACAGAGATTTCGCACACATATTTGAAGGACATCCTACGATTTCAGCATCAACTTACTCGTTGGTCTCAACTTGATGCTATTTTGTCGTGTGTGAAAACAGCTGAGCTATCAGAGAAGTCCGAAGTATAAGCTGGTGCCAACCGCATCAAATCATCCTTTTGGAACTGAATGCGCTGGATGTGCTATTTGAATTTGTTCTACAGATACTTCTTCTATGTGTGATCAAGCCAAATAGACGCCGTTTTACTGCATTCCAAACAATGAAAGCTATTTGGTGAGTAGAGCAGCATATAAGCATTTGCGAACAATCCTTCCTTTACCATACCCTGATAGCTTGATGACAACTGTTGGTAGCGTATCGGAAGTAAGAACAGAAAGCGACTCCTGAAAAGTAGCTACATTGTTCATAGATAAATTACCAGCTATTATGATGAAATGCTTGACAGTTTTTGACGGAGTCTATGTCAAACCTTCTGTAAGATACAAATCTGGACGCATTATAGGATATTCAGCAGATGACGAAACGAATTTCGCTAGAACGGTTCTGGCATTTATGTTTGGCAATTTTCGGCAAGGGTTCCATCGTTATTCGATTAATACCCGTTTTCAAGCTCTCAGCAGACTTTGTCGAGGATCAGCTCATGAAACTAATCCACTTAGTTGAGAAACTAAGTGCAGAAGGAGTAGGAATCATGAGTGATTATCTGTCCACTAATCGAAAACTTCATAATAATTTGCAAAAAAATCGGTGTCGTCACATTCATTGAAAATAAGACACCCAGTTAATGATTCAAGAGATTTGTAACTCTTTTTCGACCCTTTCCACCTTCTAAAAAGTATTAAATCGTATTAGTATTATTATCGAGTGTCTTCCATTGATCTAAACCGATTTGATCGGTTAAAGAACTTTTCTTTCTCTAATAAGTTTCATATGATGAATGTGTATTCTGGAACCCACTCTTCTAAGGCGGACAAGGGTGTCAATAAAAAGGGGTGATCATTATCTACTCACCAGAGTACAGGATGACAGCGTTTCTCCATCAGATTTGTAGCAGTGGACCAGCTGGTTCGCACGAATTGTGGAAACCCGAACACTGCATCACACACACTCAACAAATACTGTTTCGTGGTGGGGTCTGTGAAGAGAACAGTGACAGGAATAAATCATCTTAGAAAAAAGTAAGAATGTGGTATCTTGAAATCACAGAATTAGATAATGAGTTAGTTATATTGCGAATTACACTTGGAATTGTGACGATGTATTTTCTTTAGAAATGAAAAATTATCCACCAGTGGCATACGTTGCTCTTCATGTTAAAACTTTGACAGACGTGAACAAGAGGTGATAAAATCATAGAAATTTAAATGAACAAAATGTACGTGCGTGTTGATAGGGGACACCGGACTTCAATCTGGTCAGAATTACAAACAGTTTTCTATGTCAGGCCAATGTTAAATTGCATTATAGTTTGATGTATTTTGTGGCGACGTTATTTATTATTTTTTCATTGAGCACAGCAACATAATTCATAGGTAGATTGGCTCATTCAATTTATGCTAGATTTCGTAAGAAACAGTGAAGTAACCTGCGTGGATTATAATATTGGTTATAATGATGATTTACCTGCATCTGCTTGAAGATAAATTAATACAGAGCCCAACTGAATGGCAAACACAACATCAGAAGATTTATGGTCTTACAAAAGCTTTCCTCACTTGGAATACGTACAATTTAAGAAATGTTAGACATAACATGCATGTATTTATAATAAGCTTATATCAAAATAATTTCGTTGAAAATACGGACGTTTTTATCCATCCTGCGCCATCTGTCCACATAAGGCAATATTCACTGATCACATATTATCCGCGTAATTCAGGGTGTCCGCGCAAATTTGAATGAAAATTTCCAGGTGTTTTCGAGGATTTCCAGGGTAAAATTCATTTTCCAGGTTTTCCTGGGAAATTTAACAAAAAAAGGGGGGGGGTTCAAATTTGAAAGAAAATTTCTTGACTTTCTGCAGGGAAATTTTACTCAAATGCACGCATCAAATTTAAAAGAAAAATTCCGGGAAAAATCTGAAATTTTCCTCAAATGCACGCATCAAATTTAAAAGAAAAATTCCGAGAAAAATCTACCCAAAGTTCTGTGGCCAAGGAGCTTACAAACCATAAAATTAATATTATTGAAGACACAAATTTGAGAAGTGACGTAAAATTGGTTGAATTTCAAGGCACAGGTGATTCCAAATAACAAATACCAATATATGCATCAAACGGTACATTGTATTTAGAAGAAAATGAAAATATAATCGATCGTAACAAATTTAAAGCTTGCGGATTGAGAACTAAATAGAGAAAGATTATAACACACGGTGTGCCAGGAGAGGCGGTTTCATTTTAAAAATTTCCCACTATATTTCTCGACGGATTCTGATGTATTTTTGTATGTAGATTTCGAAAATCAAAGTTTAAAAATCATACCAAAAGCCCTTTTCGAGAAAATGACGAAAATTCAAAATGGCGGACAGAGAAACCGAAACTGCATTCTGGGAGTCGATTAAAAAAATTCCCAACTATTTCGGCAACGGTTTCCTAAGTAATTTGACCCGCTCTTTTCAAAAATAATTGTTAGAAAATCATACGATTAGCCCTTTTCGAGATAATGACGAAAATTCAAAATGGCGGACAGAGAAACCGAAACTGCATTCGGGGACTTCGTTGATGTACATAATGTATTAATAACAAGCCTTGGAGATTTTGGCAGGATCATAAGAGGCATTGGACAGGCCATGTTCTAAATCGTCCTATTTGTGTGAAAAGCAAAATGCATGAATCAGTGGTCTGCATAAGATTGATTTGCAGAGAGAATAATAGCTTATTATATTGCACACATGCACTATGATCACAGCACATCAATGACGATCACACGCGTACACGCGCATAGTTATCGTAAACAACTTATCCTCATACATGTGCAGCTTGTCTCAATTCAATCATGTCTAATACGGTGATTGTCCTTCATCACACACACACACACACACACACACACACATGCATGCAAAGCTTGTCATAATGACGATCACATGCGCATGCGCGCATGATTGTTGATCGTGTAAACAACATTTCTTTATTCAAGTGCCACTGATCTCGGGGCGCGGACACCCTGGTAATTCCTCTCTCGCCTCACGTTCGATGGTCATGACTTAATTGCGTCTTTGCTTCGATGTGAAGTTTCCCATTGCAACTCGTGTGATGTGGTGCACTACATTAGTTCATAGTTGTTGAATCTGCGGGCTTGCACTTTTTGATGGAACAGCGGTCGAGTAATGAATTGTGTTTCCTTCATTCTTGGGACATGTTTATCTGAGCAACCCGTTCACACTTGAGAGACAGATCTCAGGAAAAAAGCTGCCCCTCATTCTCTTGAGCCTCTCCTTCACTGAACTATCGACGCTGAGACTCGCTGAGACATGACCTGAGATCTGCTGAGACCTAGGTCTCAAAACTGTTCACACTATCGACATCAGGTTGCAGATAAATTGAAAAATGTTTCTATTAATACACTTTTGTTGCGCTAACTCTCAGGTTCCGTTCAGACTATGTGAGAGCTTGCTCATGATTCATTTTGTCATAAATCGTCATGAAGAATAGACGTGGGCAAGCCGCTGAAAGCCTATAGGTATTCGTAAAATACTCCACGTAAACAGGTCATCAACTCGTTTACGTATGTTGTTTAATGCATTGCTATCTTAACATAATGAGTAATTTTGATAATTTTTACTTACGTAAATACCAGCGTATAGGACGCACTTTTTTCTTAAGAAGTTGACCTAAAAACCCAGGTGCGTCTTATCCATGGATACGTTTATCATAAAAATTATGTATTTATCATAAAATCAAGAATTTATTATAAAAATTTCAAGCTTACAATATTTATCAATATGAGAAGTGCACTGTTGTTTTCTGACGCACAGAACTTGATTTTGGATTACGCGCAATACTGATGATCAATGTCGATTCGAACAATAAACCCATCCTTTCCACGATAGTCTACATATGCTAAACAGACATCTGCTGACTGACAGGATGAGTGAGTCAGCAATCATCACACACGACAATCATAGCGATTGAATGGAATTCACCATGATTGACTGATGGTCACCGTTCTTATAAAAATTAATGGAAATTTAGGACTAAAATTAGGATGCGTCCTATACACAGGCACACAGTTTTTCCATCGTTTTTAGGGTCAAATATCCACTGCGTCCTATACATGGTATCGTCCTACACGCGGGTATTTACGGTAATTGATTTCCTTTGAACTTAAATCTGAAATTATTTTTGAAGGCCTACTCATTTAGATTGGTTCCTTTCGTCAAATTATTTCAGTACAAGCATGAAATGCTCATGAAGGTCATGAATGCTCGTCATGTATTTCTTTTCCTTAGGCTCTATGCCTCCTTCAAAATGTTCATCAATAGTAGATAGCCTACCACAAAAACAGCCTAAATTTTACATAGTCTAGAAGTTCTTCTAACTTCCCTCTCTCGGCGAATTCAGAACAGCTCTGTTATGTTACTTTCTAACGACCTCTTTCAACCTCTCCATGTTGAGGAGAGGTATAGTTTTACCACCTTGTAAAGCTACCAGGAGAAGGATTTCGTTCTTCCCGGCTGCAGCAATAATTGTTAATAACACTTGGACCGACTGACTTAACACTCGTGTTTCAACATTTTCTGATCATTACATTTAATCTTACACTTGGACAACATTTAATTTTTATTAGACTGCTTCCGTGCACCAGTGGTAATTGTACTAATTTTGAAATGTCTTTGTCGTATATACATTTGCTCTCTCTATATTTGTCTTTGTATGTGCCTCTTTCTCTCATGAACTTAATAAATCTCATGTTTTTAATTTTTTACTTGGGGCCATGTACCTAGATGGTGAAATGAATCATCCTCTTCCTTCAAACTTTGATGAAAAAAGCTCTCGATTGAAGAGCTTATAAAATATACCTAAATAATAATCAGTTCCTAATGGTTTGCGAGGTTGGACCTTGGGTTTTGGGTCGTCCTTGGATAAGTGATACAAACATGTTTTTTTCTATACAAAACTTGGGTATGCTGCACTATTAATGCTGCATATGCGACCTACACAAATAAAGTTATAAAATTGATATTTTGATTTGAGGCGTGATAAGATCATTAAGTTCTGATTTTTTAATCAAGTTTCACTCAATTCACAGAATATTTCAAAAATCAAATACTAGTGATGAATGGATGTTTCACTTTGGGTTTGACAATGCCGCGCATTGAAAGTTCGTACATATTGCATTTGCTGCAAGCTTACATGTATTTTGCTGCACATTAAATTTTTACATATTTCATGTATCTTACATGGATATCTTCGCAGTTACCTTCACACCCTTAAACGTTCTGCAATAGCCGACATTTATCCAAAAATGAACTAATTCCAATTTCGTATTCTAAACATGCTTAACCATGCGCTGACTACGCAGATGCCATTTATCAAGTCTGTTTGCATTTCTCATTGATAAAATGAAAGCAATTGCTTTGTTATGAGCAATGTGCAGTTCAATCATAATTAAATCAAAAATCTTCAATTAGTCAGTATATCAGTGTAGGTTAAAATAAAGGAAAACTTTATAACGTGATACACGTACTTAGGCTACTAATTGCAGTTATTGCAATAAAAAATCGTTTCACACTAATACCACATTTCTCATGGACCCAGTTAGAATTTTGGCCTATAGAAGAATCTTCATGGCAGCACAAAATACAAACAATGTACTTCGTTTACTTGATTCTACTCAATTATTGAAGCTTGGGTTTTGGGTTTTGACCCAAATTTAGGGTATAACCAATACAAGTTTTTGCCCAATCTTTAGTTTCGGCCTACTTGAGTATTTTTCCTTTGTAACTGATTTAACCGAGTATTGCTGGAATATTTTACTGAGTTAAACTTAACTTTGTTAATTTCCGGCAAACTCGGTTAAATGAGTTTCTTGAAAAACTGAATTGGGAATGAACTAACCGAAGAAATCCTAATTAAAAGATTCCTGCTTGTTGAAATTTTATCCGCGTCGTGATTCAACGCATTGACCTTAAGTTGACTATTGCGTATCTTTACGAACATGTAGATGCAAGTCCGCTGTTTTTCTATACCTTTTCCCTTTTCTGTTGTCACAAACTGCAAAACAGTTGGCACGCCAGCAGTTCGTCTGTCTCGACGGCGTTAGTTATCACGTGATCATTGCGTCGTGTTTCCCCAATCGTGCGCTGTGGTAATTCCCACTGACTGATCTATTTCTAAAGTAGCTACTCTACCAAAGACCTAGGTCTGTCTACTCTATTCACATGCGGTAAGCTGAAAATATCCCCATCAAGTGTATGATGAAAAAAAAACAAATCCAGCTGACTCACTTTATTTCAAATAAATCAATCAAAGATATCATCCATGTCCAGGCAACGCTGAGTATATGAAACGAATCTGTTTTGCCACTGAAAACATTTTAACAGCCGTTACTGAGGACATAGCATCCTCAACATGTCGTCGTAAAATGTTCAAGCGATGCTGTTGTAAAGTTAAACCGGCAGCGTGGGCGGCGGAATGATCACTGAAGTTTATATGAGTACTTGGATCAGATAGTCGCCTTTTGGCATCACTCTTGAGACATGATATTGCTCTCTCTGTCATGTTCAAAAAGGGACTGCATCGTGGAAGTGGATGGAGTTCGTGATTTTCACTGATAGCAGCTGGCGGATTCCTGTGGGACGGAGCATTGTCGTAGATGATGAAGAGGTTCTCCTCATACAGAAGAGCTTCAACTTCAATTAAAAAGTCGGAGAAAGAAGCAGTAGTCATCCCACCATCGATGAATGCGAAGTGCACGAGACGGAATCGCGGAGAAACTGCAAGACATACAGTCAAGTTCTTGCTTCTGTTGCCTTCGACAATTCTGACTGCCCTGGTTCCAGGCGTTGAGCGTCCTTGTGTTCTCGCCGTCCACACATTAAAACCGCATTCGTCGATGTACACCAAATCTCGGCTCATTCCGTCGCTCTCTCTTGCTTAACCTCAGCAGTATTCCATTGCGTCGGTACTGATCTTAAAAGCTTCAGGGTTATGAGAGAACCGTCGAGGGCACGGGAGATCAAGGTTAAGCTAAGTTGAGCTGGTAGGGATGGAAAGGCATCAAGGAGTTTCCCTCTCATCTCCATCAAAGTCGCTGTCGGCTTTTCTTGAATGAATGCCACCAGACATTCTATCAACAATGAACCAAGGCTCTTAGTCGTTTCTTATTTAAGCTACAATCTGCTCAGTGATAGCTGAGTTGCTATCGCACTTCATTGTTTTCGACTAAGGCCATCACACAGCAAACAGCATCAACTGTCAGCTGCAACTAGTGTTTCTAAAAAAACCGGTTTTTCGGATTTTTTATTCTAACTATCCGGAAACCGGTTTTCAGTTAAATGTGCTCTACCTATAGGATGCGCTCATAATATGTACGGTAGGCATATATAGTAGGACCTAGCACTAAGCTATAACCTACAAATTAGGGCTGCTGAGTTTGTGCTGAGTATTGTGCTTCAGTTTGTAAATTCAGTAATGAATAATCCCTGAATTGATGTAATCATAATACCAGTCACAAAAGATAATGATGGATTAATTTAGAGTCCTTAGCATTTACTTCTATTAATTTCGAGATCAGACATGTCATTTTTACCTGAAAAATGGAACTGGGATCAAAAGTTCCCACTGGATCGAGACCTACGTTTTTTTGGAAAGAAGTTAAAGAACCTATATCATGAATGATAGGGTACTTGATGAGAGATGTTTTGATATGATACTGAAAGGCCAGTCTTGAAAACTTATCTTTCATCCAGTGATAGGCTGTCCTACGAGCGATGAAAGCGTAAGAAATTCGTAGCTAGGAAACGTAGGATTCTCATTAGTGGGTTCGATAACTTAATTTCTTATTTCGAAGTTAGAAAGCATACGAATTAAGGCCTACATTCAACGAGATATGCTATGATATAAGCGTCTATTCTATTGTAGCCTTACGGTTAATTAGGCAAATACATCTTTAGAAGTAGGCCTACCACGGATACTTTAGTTTTGGTATGATTAGCTCATAGAAAATGTTTTGGGTATCAGAGCTACATAGGGCCTACAAGTATAGTCTGTTTATTTAAATTCGCCAATAAGTGAATTATTAGTCAGGATCGGTTTACTTCTAAGCCTACTTACTGTTTTACTAATGGATTAGAAAGGATTACTATATTTCGTATTAAATTGTAGCCTAGTACGTCATTAGATTCTAACTGCATAGGCCTTATATACAGTATACATATATACGAGTATACGCGTATTTATATATCGGACGGCAGCATGCAAAACGAGATGGTGAGTGATGAAATTTCATAACGAGAGATGGTCTTTGAAAAAACAATTTAACAATGAGACTAGAACAATTTATAACAATGAGAATTGCTAATAATATTTTCACTATTGGATTAGTCAGAGTAGTATCCCTTAAGAAACTGTAAGGTGTCAATAGTTTTGTCACCAAGACGATTTCGTATTTTTGATACGAAATTTCCGCTCGCTGAAAAGGATCGCTCCACCTCCACTGTTGTGGGAGACACGGTCTCCAGAGCGTCTTTTACCAAACGCAAGCTTTCTGGAAGTTTCTGGAAGTTGGATTGGTGTCGACGATGATGTTGCCTCCATAATTGAACGGCTTAGCACATCATGTAATTGAGGTGTCTGTCCTTTGTTGTCAGAATTGTTTTTGTCGGAATCATTATTATCGGATATTTGGAGTTCTACTTCTTCGTCACTCGCAAACAGTCTGGTCCATATCTTCTTTATAGAATTTTCTATTTTGGATCGACTCGGCATTGATTCGAATGCAAAATCGGTCGGTTGGTGAGAGCAGTCTGGACGAGTAAGATACTTCAAAAGGTTTGTTAGTTCATGGTTTCGTCTGTCGGTGATATATTTCTCCATTTCCTGGTATAGTGCTGTTGCTAATGTACCTGACACTGTACCATTGCGAACCTGACATGAATTTGTTGACACCCTCGGCTGAGAGCAGTGTTGCGTCTTGCCTTCCCAGAGCTTCGATACCCATCTTCACAGGTTCAAGTAACGAGATCAGACTTTGGAGAAGATTCCAATCATTTTCTGTAAACGATGCAGGGAAATCCGAAAGATCCACAGATGATTTAATCAGACAGTTCTTTAGCTGCACAAATCTTGTTATCATCGCGAGTAGGCTATTCCAATGCGTCTTAACGTCGATAAGAAGAGAAAGTTCATTACCAAACTCTTGTGTAATGTACTTTTGAAGAATTTCGTTTTTCAATGGAGATTTCCTGAAGTATCTACAGACGGGTCGCACCTTCACAACAACAGGTAGAACTGTTTCGTTTAGATGAACTTGTTCCGACGTGTTATCAATGTCGTTATCGGTAAATTCACTTTCGCTGTCACAGTCACTATTCTCGTCTTCAGTTGTTGAGCTGGCTTCGTTTCCAACAGTTTCGCGATAGAGGATGTTGCAAACGGCAAGGTGGATGCCATGGGCAAAACATACTTGATGATGACAAGGAAGCATATCCGCTCCCATTTTCTTCATGGCACTGGCACCATCTGATACAACAGCAACAGCATGATTCTCAACACAAAGGCCGAACTCGTTCAGTTTTTCGTTGAAAAAACTTGTGATATTGTCTGCTGTCAATCTCCCATGGAGTGGAATCATTCCAAGGCGATGAAGCTTCTGGCCATCATTACACGTGACTGACATGTAGCGACGTTGTCGACAAGAAGTCCACTCATCGAGCATGAATGAAAATCGACGACCATTTTCTATCATTACTCTGAATTCTTCAGCTAACTGTTCTTTAAGTTTATCTGCATGATCGTTCAAAATACGTGTCACCGTGGATGGATGTTTTGGTAAGGTCAACCCACGCTCGCGAAATGCAGTCTGAATAAATTCAAAGTGAACAATTGCATTCATGGAGAAACCGTCTATTGCAACAAGCTTCGCGAGGATAACGTCGATTGAATTTTCTTCTTTCACGAAGTTATATATCGATGATTGTTGTAAGTGAGGTTTCTTGATGGCAACGGCTGAAACACTATCCGACGATTCAGTTTCTGTTTCGGTCAGATTTACAGAAGATGTGATGCCATGAACTTGACGCAAGTG
Organism: Prostheceraeus crozeri; assembly: GCA_907163375.1. Taxonomy (NCBI): domain Eukaryota; kingdom Metazoa; phylum Platyhelminthes; order Polycladida; family Euryleptidae; genus Prostheceraeus; species Prostheceraeus crozeri. The sequence continues at coordinate 41,412 of CAJQUW010014637.1, read as the reverse complement.
ATTATGAAGACTACTCGTAGAACCACCGCGGAAGCTTAGGTTGCGCCCACAACGATTACATTGTGCTTGCGACGACGACAACAATTTATCAAAATGATTCCACACAGTCGACTTACGGGTGCGATTCGATGAAGGTTTGCTCATGGTTCAACTACGAGTGCGTGATCTACTAGTCAGAGTGTTAGTGCAAGCTTTTTTTGAAAGCGTCATTATCGATGCGCTTGTGTTGACGTCATCATCATTACTAAGATGAGGAAGATTGACTGTGTGATTGGTCCTCACTCCTCACTTCACAGTCAGTCTGTCAGGGACGCTCACGGCCAAGTATATTGTTGAATTGTTCGAGGTCATGCTACCGCTCTCTAGTTGGGAAGATTCCTGTCAGTAGATAAGTATAATACACGTGGAAGACGCTGAATAGTAATGCTGCACTGACTCTGACTACTGTGAGCACAGATTTAGAGAGGAACAGATGAACTGCTTTCCGCAATTTACGCTGACTGCGTTGAAGCCCGCCGATCGGTGTTTACTTTGATGACAATTTGCGATAGACAGGCAAGAAATGTGTTGACCAGATGGGATGGTTATCGCGTTGAGGCGATAACATCTCACGTTTTTGACAATTTGATGATTATTCTCAATACAGTACTAAGTATGTGCTCATGTGTGCTAAGTCCATTTTGAGATAAATTGATGTCGACATCATTCAACAGCAATTCTGTAGGACCGCTTAACAAGAATTTTGATTTAATTAAATGATAAGTCGTCACAGGTGTATACTTCATATCGTAATAAGTGTGCTGTTCTTAAACTGACCTGTTACTTTTTCATGATAATTCCGGAGCAATGGTGATTTCATGTTGTGTTCCTCAGTGTACGTACAGAGTATCGAAATATTCGAATATTTCTTTTCACGAGTTTCCTCACAGCAATCCTCAATTGCTTGAGCAGTGGTTACGGAGGATCAAGCGAAAGAATTTTAAGCCAGCTCGACATGTTTCATTCGTGTGTAGTGAGCATTTCTTGGAGAGCGACTTTAAAGCTGATTTGACTTCACGAAAGAAAAAAGAAGACAAAAAGAAGATATTTTAGTATTCGCCGCACAAGAAAGCGTAGAATACTAAAAAAGACGCTGTACCCACAGTTTTTAAAGGTTACCCATCTTACCTGAACACTCCCACAAAGCTACGTCGCCGATCACCTTTGGATCGATCATTTGATCTCTCATTTAATATGCTTTAAGTTCACACAGTACATTTCCCATACGCAAAGTTTTTTGCAGGAAGCAGCGAGGTGGTCTGATGTCACCTAGTTTTGCTGTATTTACTATAATTAAAGTGGCTGAAGTTGCTTTCAGATCATTGTTTCCTAGAGTATGGAATGCCTCCACTCTCCCTACAGGATGCAATTTGGACATTAAAGTGGAGCATTTTGTCCTGAACAAGATCAACGTTGATACTGTATTCCCAGAGCTGACAGACCATTATTTTGATAATGATGCCTTAAGAAACAATCACCTAACGTCCCTGGTAAGAATAATTGCTTTCCGATTCATTCGACTTCGATTGTTGAAGTATGGGAAAATATATTTTGAAAGAAACATATTTTCAACGGATGTCCAGTCGAGGCATCAGGCTACCAAGTTGATGCTCTTCGGGGGGTAAATAAAACATAGAAATGTAAGTCCCTTATTGTTTTTGGTGCACATCATCATGTACACTATCACAGGAAAACGTTAGTAAGTTTGAATTATCTATATCCCATAAATGCAGTACGGAAAGACGTTTTGCTTGATACAGAATTCACTTAAATAGCGATTAATTATGATAATAGCAATTTATTATTGATCACTGATTTTAACTTGGTATTTTCATTTTAAAAATTTTTATTCTGCGATGAATGGGAATTAAATTTGAATCTGAATGACTTAATCTAAAAGTGGTTCAATATCTTGGGTACTTTATTTACTAATTAATAGGTGTGACATAATTCATTGAGCTTGCTTACTTTGTTGACAAATAAATCATTTGACAACATGACAATGAAAGCTATTCAAGTATGTTTATCCTGCAGCAGTCATCGCTGTAATCATATCGCGATTTGTTTCTTGCCCGTCTATCGCAAACCAGTGTCTCTCTCGTCCTGTGTTTACCGGCTTCAAGCAGTTGTGTAAATAGTTCATCTGTTCCTCTCTAAATCTGTGACTGTGAGAGACTGCTGTTTAATGATCGAATGATAAGCAAGTATTACAGTAAAGGTTCTGATTGACTGAGCATTGAACAAAGCTGTCGGCAAAAACCGGTTTCTGAATCCTTAAAAACCGGTTTTCGAATACTAAAAAATATCCGGTATCCGGTTTTTCGGTATCCGGTTTTGAAAACTCTAGCTGCAACGCGACAACCATAGAGTTGTGACAACTGTTTTGCAGTTCGTGCCAGCGACTTTGCAATTTCTATTCTTAGCTCAGTTCAGCCAAATCCACTCGTGATGACGTCAAATCTTCCCTAACGACGCCGTGCCGATCTGAACAGACGCTTTACACGCGTGCCAACTGTTTTGCAGTTTGTGACAGCAGAAAAGGGAAAAGGTCTGAAAAGGGGGTAAGGTACTGACTATTTAGTGTCATGCTTTTGGTAGTAGTAAAAAAACATGGCCACCATGATATAGCTCAAAACTAATTTCATCAATCAAGTTGAAGTAGCCTGTACGTGGCTCATTATGTTTCTGTCTGATTCATCGTAAATTCAGATTTCTGAAAGAAGCAAAACATGACAATATTTACAAGTATAATTAATATCGTAAATGTCATCAAATGCAGTGGCGGACCCAAGGGGGGGATGCCGGGATGCATCCCCCCCCCCACCAGCTCAAACTTGATTGTGGATTGTAAATGTAAGCAATACATTTTGGCAATTAGTTCATTAAAAGTACAAGTAATGATCGTAGTCTGGAACATATTTGGCCCAGTTTCTCTTGTGATTATATAATGAACATCTGGATTTCTTATCAGCATGGAGACATGAATTAAGGAAAGGCGAGAACCTCTAACCAAGGAATGAAGAGGTGTCTGCAGAAGTTTGCTAACATTAAACTGTAGCATCTCTGACGCACAAGGCGCAGGTGACCTGCTGTTTAATGCCGATTTTGGAAGTTCGACTTGAATTATGTAATTTGCAGATGCTATTCCTATCAACTCCGGCAAGATTTCGTTAAAGTTGAATAAGTGATTCTGGACCTGACGACCAACCGAATTACGCGAGCGGCGAGTGAGCTATCCACTTGTTCCTGAATTTCCAATGAGAACGCATGATTTGCACATTCTCGCATTATTCGTTCTTGATAGCTTTATAAACGATGGCCACCACTTACTGTATGCTTTAATAGCAAGTTTAGAACTCCTCCCTACTTCGTCCGGATGACCTGTCTGGGTGTAGTGTCGAGAGCAACAATTTTGACAGTCTGAGAAGCTAGCAGGTACCCTGATCGGATGCCATCTGAGAAGGACCGACCTGAGAGTGGAGACGGAAGTTTAAAGTTGCGATCGATTCGCCAGCAGCTCCGGTCATGAGTCAGTAGCGCGTCTCATCTGGGAAGTAGTTAAGTTAGGGGTAAAATTTGAACTTGTATTTCCAGTTACTTTTGAGAAGTCGCTGAGGTTACACGTACAGCAGCAAGTCTCACAGCCAATTTTTTCAACTATTTTGTTCAGTGTTGATTTTCCACAAGAATACACAAAAAATGACGAGTAATTTGCTCTTCACATCAGATTTATAAAATTCCTAAGAAAAATCAGTTAAAATTAAATTACATAGTATGTATATACATGTAAGCTATAGCTGCTTTAATAAGCCACAAGTAATCGTCATATGAAAACATTATTGCGTTATCACTAACTTATATTGCATTTTAAAGGAATGGATTTATAAAGACTACACAATTACAAATTTAGCCTTAGGCCCCATGAATATTACAGTCAAATTTCTTGCCTTAATGAGATTTCTCAATGATTCTAGGAAAATAGGCTGAAATCATTGCTGATAACAGAAGACTATCAATGCTATAACAAATTGTTGTCAACTAATAAGCTTATTTGAAAAGAAGATGTAACTTATGACTGTTGAATTGTAAACATAATACCGTGCCTGAATTTGAATCTACGGATTTATTCAACTAGAGCATTGAGGCACCTGTTTGACTGCTTGAGTACAACACCAATCATCCCCCCCTACCAGAAATTTCTGCGTCCGCCACTGATCAAATGGATCACTAGTTTAGACTGAATTGACTTGTCCAACCAACAGAAACACATGAGCACAAAGTAATATTTCGCGTATATGTGTACAAAATAAATGAGCGTCGAATACACAATCCAGTTGGATGTTGATAACAAGGAAGTCTCAGAAAAGTTGAAACGTGTACAATTTTTGCTGAGACATGGTCGTTGTCTCAGTTGAAGGTCTCAGGGTTGTTCACACTTGAGACAAGGATCGTGGAGTTTGTCTCACAGGCTTCTCTGAGAAACTTGAGAGAAGCTTGTCTCAGGACCGTTCACACTATCTCTCAGTAAACGTGGTGAGCCTCCCCCTGGTCGCCCCGCACAAACGACAACGGATGAAGCTAGTGGGTCTCAGGCATGACTGTTCACACTATCTCTCAGTAAACGTGGTGAGCTCCCCCTGGTCACCCCGCACAAACGACAACGGATGAAGCTAGTGGGTCTCAGGCATGACTGTTCAGACTACGTGGAGTTAGTCGCAGCATAATTTTGATTGACGCTTGAAATGGACGACGGAAACTGTTTACTTTAGAGGTGACGTGATTTAATCTAAGCCATTTTATACAATGGTAGAGAGAGATGTCTCCCTTTGGCTTACGTGATTGGTCAAGTGTGCGCAATGCATAACTAGAGATGATTTGGGAACACATGATCTACCGTTTTTCACATTGAAGTCTGAACATCTTTAAAGTGGAAAGTGCCTGTCTTTGACTCCATGTTTCTCCGTGATAAATTCGATAGAACTACAGTATATAGAAGAACAATTGCAGCTTTCGCGTTCTTCACTGTCAATTATAATCTTGTTTTACTGTGCTCATTTGCAGCAACCCTTGATTAACGAATATAAATTATCTACTATTCATGAATTGAACAGTTGCCTATAAATTAAATACCTTATCCTGGTATAGGGACCTTTTTAAGATAATGACTCAGAAAAGATTGAAGGAAAGCCTTCATTAGATTCAGACTGATAAAACCAAAATCGAGTACAGTGTACACAAATAGCTTTACTTGGTTAGAAAATGTATTGATATCTTTCAGAAATACAGCACACTGATCAAAATAGCACACTTCGTCCACAAAATTTGGGATCAAGGGCATGGAGACCCAAGCCCGAGACTGACAAGGGACATCGTTCTAGAACCGCGCGCGGGCTAGAGCGGGCTAGATCAGGCTTACAACTTTACATAATGTTGACAGCATAAATTACTGCTTTTAGGTTTACAACGACATTGTTAAACGGTACGATTTATAAAGCTCTGGGCCTGTACTATGTTGAGGTGTTGCCAATACATGTAGAAAATAAAAAATGAGCAAATTATCATTTTTCTTCTCTAAACGATTCAGTAATCATTGCCTCAACCCCCCTTCCTCCCTTGTAATCGCCCACAATCGTTTCGACAACACCTCCCTGGCGATCACATAATTCTAGAACGAGCGCATAGACCTACAGCAAAACCTAAAATTTCAACCTTACCACTAGGATATCCGCACCCGAAGTTCCGCTCCAATTCCTCGCCGTCGGGACCAGTTAACTGCTCGAGGAAACGCCATCGTCGTAAACATGCATCACGAGTCACTTTGGCCACCACACTGGCGGCTGAAACGACTGGATAATTCACGTCTGCTTTGCTCTCCACAACAATCTTCAGATCTGGGAAAATTTCTGCCACTTTCGCCTGATACTTCTCAGCAGGACCGACGGTATCCAATGTGACCTGGAGAGTGAAATGGAGTTATTCCATCATGGGAAAGTGAAGCTTTTTTTACGTCACTACTCCCCGTACTTGGACGGTACTGACATAGTCAGACTTATGGAGCGTTGCAGCACTTTTAGTCCGGATGCCCTTCCTGCCGACTTCCGATGACACCTTCAGGGCTCGACCTCTGGACCAAAAGATCGCTAGGCCAAGCACTTAACCACTGTGTCACGGAGACCACTATCTATTCCATTAAGGGAAAGTAAAGAGTGATAGGTCATTACATGACATAGCTTTTCTGTCACACTCAAAATCAGTCAACTATTGACAGGTCAGCTGACATTTTGGAAACGCGGGAGCAGCGCAGAACATTCTTGATAGTCTCACTCCTAGTCATGAATCATCAATTAAGTCTTGGGAACGATTTCGATGCTGAACAATCTTCAAGGCATCACACAAGGTAGTTGACATTGACTCTATTGGGTCTCTCATCAGCGAAATTGGTCGGGGATAACACTCAAACATCGCGAAAAGCATTGCCTTATTTCGTATAATCGTTGTCAAAAAAGACGGCAGATTAATTCCATTGGAATCGCCATTTCTTTTATTTGGACATCGCTGTTGATTGTGTGCAAGACAGTACATGTGACGGAGTTACTCTTAAAAAACCACATTGATTGTGATGACTGGAAAATTCCAAGGCAGACGTAGAGCGAACAAGATGTCTTTCTGTACACAAAGGTCGGGTGCGAAACGTTTAATGCACAAAGACTCGTAGATGGACATTAGCTGGAAATACCGAAGACGGAAACCAATTTTAATGTGATTCAGTGCGTTATCAACATTACTCGTCATCTTCAATTATGTTTTTGTTAGTTAGAAGATCTTGCTCACTCTACGTCTGCCTTGGTGACTAGATGACTATTGATGTTTTGTACTAAGATCGTCATGCCGCTAATTTGTTATTCACTTCCATGTTCAACATGAAATGGACGAAAGCGCTCGTTGATGAATTTGGTGTTTTATCTATATTTATTTATTGCTTTACTCTCAGTGAGTACTTCACGTGTTCCAATTTCTTTCCATTTTTCTGTTCTGTTTGCAATAAATTCATTATACAGAAGAGTAGTATTGACATTTATAGATGAAACTACGTCGATATCATTCACCTTCTGAAACCTCACATCACCGGCGAAATCAAGAACAATGAATGCAGTCTGTCTCACCTGCTTGATATTCATTCCTGCATCCAGTGCGCGACGTATCAACCCGACGGCAGCACTTTGAGATATAGTATTAAGGTTCGTTTTTGCCCTGAAACAGCAGAATTTTATGTGAGTGTTTTAAGAGAGTCTTTAGAAAAATAAAGTATTCCCCATCAAACACAAGAAAGCGTTCTAAGTACATGCCGAAACATAGAGAGCAAACTAGAGAGCAACATGAATATTTCAAATGCTACTACTCCTCCGTCCTGATTTTCTCAAAATCGGAGAATGCGTAGATGGATGGATGGACCGATTGGAAAGTAGATCTAGCAAAAAAAGAAAGAAAGTATCTCATAATTATCTTCATTCACAGGGCAATACGTGACTGTTCTGAAAGAGGAGGAATTTCAACGGTTGGCATACTCGTCAGTAGGTTCCTTGCGACGGCAATTTAAAATGAAGGACATCTATGAGAAAATCTGATATTCGATCTACATTTAGCTAGCACCCGGCCTCTAGGACTGGGTGCACTTAAGAATATGTTTTCTCAAAATCTATTCACAAAATAACAGCATTTAATTCCGTGATGAATGCAAGGTTGATCTGTCTTAAGACATAATTAAGACAGAAGTGTCTTAAGAAAATAATTTTTGGCGGTGTTAGTCTTAAGATAAGACTAAGACTGCCATTTCAGAAAATGTCTTGAGACAGACACTTTACATTTGCTAAGACCAGCATGTCTTATTTTCATAGGAGCTGAGTTTCGCTGATGATTCGCGCGCTGACCTCCTCTTTCATGCGTATGCGTTCTAATTTCATGTATCTTGTGACTCGTCATTTCAGATGAATACAGCTGGCACGGAGGCTTATTGTTTTCAATCACCAGTGTACTTAGCGCTAGGCGTTGTTATGCCTCACCCAAAGCCAATCAGAATGTACAAGACTGAGAAAGACAAAGCACTCGATAGCAGGATGGCAAGATTACGCACGTCACACTGTGACTAACACATTAGCAAGTTCGTATCTAGGTCTAGTTTCGCTGTGTACTTTCTTCACTTTGCTGAGAGATGGCATTGACTCAAGACAGCGACGAAACTTCGACAAGCGAAGATGAAATCTCTGCGAGTTCTGTTTCTCCAAAAATTCCAAAACGTGGCCGTCCTGCTACTCATCCACTATGGGACTATTTCACCCAAATCCGGGCCGAAACGAAAAGGAAAGTCAGTGTAGCAATAAAGAGTGTAAAGTGGAACTAAACAAGTTGAAGGTCACTTAAAGGTCAACCGAAAATAAGAAACTAATGTACGAGTATTAATATTATTAATAGTACTCGTAATTAAGACAAGACTGTTTTATGAAAAATTAAGACCTACAGTCTCATTAATTAATTAGTCTTACAAGACTAAGACGACATTTTACGTGCAAATGTTCTTAAGACACTTTTATGACAAGACACTTTTTTTTCAAATAAGACTCCAACCGTGGATGAATGACGATCTGCTTTACAGCAACCCTAACTAATTCTCCGACCATTCTATTGTGATTGGGCAATGAACAATTGCTAATGAATGCAAGTACATTCGGTGAACAAACTTCTTGAGGGAAGTCACTGTGAAATGAAATAATTTCGAAGAAGACAATAAATATTTGTGGAGGAGTAGTAGACTTAAATGGCGAACAAAAATACTTATGACCAAACAGATTCACGCGCAGAAAAGACAGAAAGTCAGTTAGTTCTTGAAAAGCAACAAATGCTGAATTTTGCATCTATTGCATCTGAAGCAGACAAAAATCATGATTATTTCCTATAACCTTTCATTAAGAATAAAAATCCTCCGAAATCGAGCGACCTAAACATAGACGTCATCACATGTAATCGGCCAGTATTTCTCAAACAACCCCGTGCCAGTTCATCCACAAGGCACTGTAAAACTTATCAATTCCCTTGGACAATTATCTATATCGAAGAAAAAATCTTTTCGCGTGATATCTAACTTTCCTGTGATTTGTACATCTGAAACTTATCTCCGCGGTGACACTGCCTACACATTGGGAGTGTCAACTGCTATCGGCATCGATGGGGGAGAAGGGTTACATTCGAATCAGCTACCTCATTGACAAATAGCTTGGGTCACTAACATACTGGGGTTACTCGAAATCGACAGTAGGCCTCTAAACTAATTTCAAATGGATCCGAAAATGAATTGACTAATAATGATTGATTACATTAATTAATCTACTATTGTATTGCACGTCGATGAAGACTTCAAAACAAGGCTAATGCACATTTTCATTTTTTACATTTTTTCTCAAGGGCAAATTTGCTGACTTACTTATCCAACATCTGATTGCAAATCACATTGGGAGAGATGATGTGAGCGAAGTAAGCTAGGTTTTTGCTGTCTTGAGTGTTTAGGTTGGAGAATAATTTGTCACGTGTTTCCTCTGTTAATCCTTTCGAATCAGCATGGCCAGATTCCTTCAGTTTCTCCTCATACTCTTTAACAACAATACAGCCACCATAAACCATCGGTCCTGTAATTATAATTAAAGATGAAAAATTTATCTTTGAAATTTATTTCCAAAGCACGCATGCATGCAGTTTTGATCACAAAATGTGAAAATTCTTAAATATCAATCTACTGTCAATGTACAATGACAGTAGTATGTAAATTCCGTCATTCTCATCCAAGAATATGTAGAAGACATTTACTGTGCGCACAAAATTTTTGTCTTACCAAGAACTGGTCCACGTCCAGCTTCGTCGATTCCCATGACGCATTCCTTCTTTAAGAGAGCGGACGGAACGGCCGATTTAATGATCAGGTCATCATCTGGTCTATCTTCAAATTCCTTTAGATATTTCTCGTATGATTCCATCTGCAAAATACGTTAAGACTTCATAAAGATAAAACCGAGTCGAGTATGTTTACACATTTACATCAGTGTTACTAGATTGTCCTTAGTCATAACCAAGAGAGAAGCATGAAGAGTCACAAAACTAGCATTGCAATGAAAACGAATTATGCATATCATGGATTCGGTAACGCATGAAGGAGGTCTCCACCCACTAGCATACGGCAATGTTTACGAAGTCGCGTTTAATCCTTCCATTCCATCTATGTGGTTTGCACACTCTTCGTAGATCAAGTAAAGAAAACATGGAAATTTTCAAGACACATGGTCTGCTTTGCAGACAATTGTAGGACAAGATAAATACGATGACTAAATTGCGAAGACAGTGGTGAACGAAACGTTGAGTTTTAATTAATTGTTTTAAAATGATTTCTATTGAAAAGGAAGAATTTATTTTTGATTGTTTTTTTTCAAAATGCTTGAACACGTCAGGAAATGTAGACAGATTGGAATCAATGTCACATTATCTACAAATTGTTTAGCAAGAAGGTCAACATCTCGACGCTACTCGGCTTCAAGCAGTCAAGAAGAAAATCTTTCGGACGATAACCGGTCAACGTTTCACGTCCTGACACATGGTTACTGCTGTAGATGCAAGTTGAATGCTAACCAGTATTTTACTTCTAACATTTTTTGATATGATTTTTGGCAGTAGATATTTCGGAAGTGATTGGCGCTGCGTTTCTATTTATTTTGCGACTCCCTCCTCGAACCATTGCAGAAAGCAATTGCAATGATTTACGAGCATAGTATTGATATGTTTATTCGTTTGAGTGATCTTGAGAATTCATGTCATTCTCCAATGAAAGTCGCAATTATTAATAATGATTACTGCTGCTTAAATTCGAGTTTCAACTTAATCATAGCTTCTAAAAATCGAGGTCACTCTCTGGCGTCGCCCCATGGGGCGGGGTTGGATATCTTTTAAACCAAGCAACCTATGGCCACCAGTTTCTAGCAGCTTGCTTATGCAACTTTTGACAGAAGGATAATACATTTGGCACAAAACTTGTAGCGTGAGAGATATTTACAATTTACATGAGAGCTATTACAATTTGAGATTCAAACTTCAAACATGATTTTCATGATTTTTCTACTTTTCAGTCAAGCATCTAAACAGCAATTATTGAAAATCTTTATGATCATATTGCCTTTAGCCTCAATGTCCCGATAAAAGTCACCGAATTGGGTTGTTCCTTCACCTGCAGAAACTAAATACTCAAATGTGCGCTTATAGTGCTGGATGAGTTGAACTAAAAGTTTGAATTATTTGACCTTTAACTTCATTTAATATGTAATCTAATAGCGATTAATAATCATCGTTTCATTAACCTCCTTAACCAAATCTTTCGATTAATGTATGATTTATTAGTTTTTGTTGTCATTTTCTATTTCAAATAGTGTTGTAATGGAAATTTGTTAGAAATTGGAAGTTTTTGACCTTTGACCTTCACCACAGCCCAGGGGCCTATTGCAACAGACGTGAAGAGTGAAGGGTGATGTTGTTCCACCAGAAGTTGGAAAGTGATGGGGGAAGAGTGAAGAGTAAGAGTGGAATTTTATGTTAATCTTCAATATGGTGTTGCACCAAATAGACTGAAGACTAGGAATTTCCTTCTTTGAAGAGTATCTCCATGATAGTGCTGAAGAGCGGCTATGTCTCTATTCAACACAGTGTTAATACATTCGACGGATGTCTCCGGAGGCGTTTTTGCTATCTTAGGGTGCGTTTACACGTGCAACTTTTATTGCTGACACTTTTCGATCGATGATGAGTACGAAAAGAATGGACAAACAATTGAAGAAAATCCATGCCTTCAATAATTGTGCTTCGTGCGTCACCAGACAATATCAATCTAGCGAATGGTGATAAAGAGAAATGCATTGATTCATCAGCTTATCATCCTCTGAGTGTCAGTAAAAAGTGGCAGATACAGTTCAACACGGCTGAACTTTAGTTGACACTCAAAGGATAATAAGCTGATGAATCAATGCATTTCTCTTTATTACCATTCGCTAGATTGATATTGTCTGGTGACGCACGAAGCACTGTCATTGAAGGCATCCCTTTACTTCAATTGTTTGTTCATTTTTTTCTGACTCATCATGGATCGAAAAGTGTCAGCAATTAAGTTGAACGTGCAAGCGCAGCCTTAGTCTTTGATCTGACACTGATTTATTGACAGTGTATAGTACGCAACCTTGCTGCTACTGCATGCACATGTAGTGCATTTACAACTTGACTGCAATAGAACGATGAAGCTTTCTTGATGATTCTTTGTCAGCTGCTGTTAGTCCAGCAGACAGCTGCCCAAATAATTTTTCTGATCTTTCTTCAATTGCTTTAAGCAGCTCGATGTATCTTTTTCCCTCTGACATTATCGGCTTTCTGATTTCAATACAAATGGCAGTCAAAGTTAAGACTATTTCATTGGTTACTGACGTCATTTGACGTCACTCAAACAACTCGAAATAGATTTTAATTCGTCAGCTTGAAGAGTGGAGTGCGAAGAACAGTTGGTGCAGCACTCTCACCCATCACTATCAGCAATTTTACTCTTCACCCTTCATATCTGGTGCAATAGGCCCCAGGGATGACTTTCGAAATAAAACTGACGTTGTTTTCCTGAATCCCCTTTCAATATCCATTCCATTGATGTGTAGTTTGGCGAAGTTGGTGCATTAGTTTGGGAGATCAGGAAGGGCGCGCATTCGGAAAACACCCCAGTGTGGCGAGGGTCAATAGTGTTATCGCTTTGAATCCAATTCCGGATTTGATAATGACAGATTCCGTAACGAAGCAAACAATAGCTGACTCAAATCATGAGTTTAAGTTTCCTGTCAATTTCACACCCGGAGCAAAATGTCCACCCAACTGCTGATAATAGTCAAATTCAAGAATTTTTTCCATGTTTTGTTTTTTACTGATTACAACCTATGATCGGCAATGATATCATTTTATTTCTTATAATGAAAATATAGTATTTTTAGTGAAATATACATAGGCATACACCTTAAATAGATCTAGTCATACGAATTTATCGATTTACACTGCTACCATGCTACTTTTACTGCTCTTAGCAATGAAATTAAAATTAGATTGCATGCAGCATCGATATATTCCAAATAATGGAAGACCGAAGAAAGCAGTTTAGTCATATAAAGCTTCTTGTGTATCAAAAGTTAGGTAGAACCTATGGCCTATACATTAGACATTCGAATCAAAAATATGCCTACAATATGCAGTTGGTTAGGCCGACAGTATCTAAAGTACGAAAAAAGGCTTAACATATTTAGATTACAGTCAAGACTTCAAAAGCATCGAGACAGTTATTAATGAGTTGTTTGACAATTTGTGTGATAGACAGACTGACAGACAATAGCCTGTTGCTTTTCCCTACATGAATCAACCAGTGCGAAAGGAGATGGGTGGAACAAGCGAAATGATTAAATTTGCTTTAATACAAATTGCAAAGAATCTATGATTAGAAAATATAATGGAACGAAAAATGTTGATGACATCATTTTATATAATTTTTCAAAAATTACATGATATAAAATGATATCATTTCATCATTGCCGATCTTTGATTATGACCACTATCATAAATTCCTTCCCGGTAAAGACTGGTGAGATTAAAGTCGAACAGTGAATCTCCTCTGAATACATGCCAAACAAACTGAAGAACAAGAACTTGTATTGAGGATTTTATTTATCGTTCACTGCCTGACAGCATGTCCTCAGATATGCGATGAATGGCTTCAACGAAGACAGCCACGTGTTCGGGATCCATGTCAGGATAAATTCCATGGCCCAAATTGGCGATATATCGCTGAGTTCCAAATCTCTCCAACATCTTCCGCACGTCTTTTTCGATTGTGTCTGCGTCTCCATAGAGTCCACAAGGATCAAAATTACCCTGAAGATAAAACAAATCAGTCAACAACAAGTCAAATCTTACACACAAGCGTATACCAAGAAAGTCGCGGCTATACTTGATCTACATATACAGCGTCGGAAGTAGGCGCATATTTCATCCAGTGTTTCGACCCCGATGTTAAATGCAAAGGAAAATCTTTCAGGTTTCAAATATTATCAAAATTTCAAAACAACTGTGTAGACTTGAATATGATTTGAACAAATATTAATAGTCAACTAACAAACAAAAATATATTCAGAAGCTCATGAAAAACACGAGTAAACGTTGAAAGCAACGAATAACGCGATCTGAAGCTCACTTGACAGAAAGGCCGCATTAACTTTTTTTATATGCACAGTCTTTTTTCGAGAATGACCGCATCATGAAGCACTCATTTACACACCTATCGCAATCTTGAAAATGTTGCCAGTTCAAGAAGAGCACACCTTGAAAATGACAAAATGGGTAATCAAATGACATGGGCGTCGAGTTAGCAGTTGCGAACATGCAAAATTACAACGCTGCATTAACCCTCTGAAGCGCATCCATTTCTCGGAGGAAGGGGAGGGGCTTGTTCTTCGACTTCTAAAACATTTCTCCTCCAAATCACGCAAGATTTTGAATCTAAACCGTAGAAACACCGTTTTCATGATTATGGCATCATATTTTTAATAATGCATCAATAGACGAGACATAATTTGATTTATACCAAAAAAGTCACAAGCCGCACTTCAAGTTCATTCACTCGCTGATGCAATTTAACGACCGCTCTTCCCCACTTACGAGGAAGTTGGCTGCTGACTCCGGCATTAGTCCACACCATCTTCAGGCACTCCACATCATCTTCAGTCTTCCTCTCTCTCTCCAACCATCTCTTCTGAGTGATATGCACTTCTTGATGCAGTTGCCATCACTCTTACGCAGAACAGGACCGAGCCACCTCAAACGCCCTTTCTTGCAACTCCTCACTCGACACAGTGTCCTTCAGAGACACGCCAATATTCCACTGCATCATCCTTCGATCAGTCTGCTCAAACGGTATCATGTGCTCTACGTTCATACTCAACGTCTCACTTCCATAAACCATCGCGCTTCTCACACATGCCGCATCATCGTTCCCTTCAACTTCAAATATCCGTTCTGGATATGGTCAAATTAAGATAGGATTCGTAAAACAATGCCATACATCCAATACATCTCATGAAAAATCTAGTGCTTCAAATCTAGTGTTCATGCAAATTCTAGTGCACGTTAAATTGTGATGATGGAGGATGAAAACCAACGACTTGATTATCTATAAAATATAACCTATTATATGGGCAAACGCTCTTTGATGAATATGGAGAACCGTACACCCAAACAAAGCTACGCAAATGAGACTACAATTGTGTATTCCATCGCATTCCATTATTATTTCTATTCATATTATCTATAGTATCAACTACGGGACATCTTACTGCATCGTTTTCCTATCGTAATGTGCAGAATTACTTGCTTGGATAGACACTATGCTCTCATACATCTTGTCATTCAATACTCTGTGTTTAGTGACACTATCTCGCAACTGAATAAGGCATTTCAAGTCAGCGTACAAAAATGAGATTCCTTCACCCGTAGAAACGGCAGCCTAGAAATGACCCCACACTGTGCATTCTCTGTCATCCTTCATTAAAGACCTTAAACAGCTTCTCTTTTTTATTACTACGTTTGTTACATTACACGTTTTCCTTCTTGATTGAGATTTGCATGTCTTGATGCTTTGCAATGTGTTCACTGCTATAATGAAGCAAATTGTTATTGCCATTGCTGTTACAATTGTCTAAAACCCCTGAAGTTGTAATCAAGAATATGCATTCATCATCAACCATGATTATTAACATGCTCAAAATATTTAGGATCATTTTTTTCATTATCATCACCATGTTGCCCAATATCTAACAAAGACTGATGCAACAAAACACGCGCATAATCCATCAGCAAATGCAAAATATTCTGTTAAAAAAGACAATGACAGAGTAAGAAATCGGATAGGCCTACAGTAATAAAGAATTCCAATTTCAGATCAGTAACCGATTAAAGCTTTGAATATTAACGATATTCATCTTAAAAAATATGCATCGATCTTATTAACACATTCCATTCGCAATTTAGTGATGGCCAAACTTCAGGCAGATCGAACAGAGCTTAAATACAAATAGCGGTGCAACGGATTTGAAAATTCTAAATCCGCCGGAGCCAGATTTGGTGATTATACCAATCTACATTACATTATGTAAATTTAATTTCTTCCTAAATAGTACAATGCATCTATAGTATCTATTGAATTGGACGTTTAAAAGCCACATTTCAAGACTATTTGGTGATAACAGATCTGCCAACATTCACATTTGCAAAAATCGGGACATGGTCACTATCATCAGGTATGCAAACTAACCCATATATAGTTATACTTAAAAAATCTACATTTTTTTGAATATGTTATTGAACATAGATACATTAAAGTATGACGTACTATTTGAGACAATGGAATCATAAAATATGCATGACATACTATATGACTGAAGAGCGAGTGGCATCTTATGAGCACGACAACACACAAACTCGCACATCATAGCACACATGTGAATATGGAATGCGCGCAGCGCAAATTTTTGAAGTATTTTGCTCGACTTATTTAAAAACTGACTAGTAAAAATCTTACCAAATAAAAATTTAAAATATCGGGACTGCTGAAAATGGCAATAAAATCGGGACAGTCACGACGAAATCGGGACAGTTGGCAGGTCTGTGATAAATAGTACATTGCAGACTTTTGTAATTTTCAATCGATATCATTGTTTTTTATCACTCATATTTTGATTAGCCTATTTTTTATTCCTGATAAGATGAAAAATGACTATGTTCTCGGTACTCTACGGGACAAGCCAGGAAACCATTGCAGTTCAACATCAACAGTCTACTCGACTATTTTGAATGCATCAATTCAGAATGATCTGTATCTTCAACCATCATCAGAATAGGCTACTTTCTAATACTGTTGACGTAATCCGGCTCAGTAGGTTGGGCGACTTCATTTTATAAAGAAGTCCACAGCAAAAATGCGACACTGGGCCAATCCCCTCGCACGTATGTATAGAGTTGATATAAGGCTGGAGTTGATTTATATTTCATCATCAAATTTCTCAATAAGAACATACTACCTAGCTATCACGTCATTTGATCGGAAAAACTATTGCTTCTTCGATGCTGTACTTTATTGTCATTTGCCGAATTTTCGACAGACAAAACGTCAGTCATCGATCAAGCCAAGTGACACATTTTTCGATCGATTGAATCAAGTTTCAACGTCATTTGATGTCGGCCAGTCGATATTAAAAAAATCGAAGGGAATAGGCTGCATGAGACATAACCAAAATTCATTCAATTAATTTCCCTGAAGCGACAGTCTATTTACATTCTTTTCACAACGTAGCGCAACATACGTTTCAGTCAATTCCTTGTACAAAAGTGCCCTTCCAGAACTTAATGCCATTCAATCAAAATATCAGGCTGTGGTCACCAGATGAATGATAATTAGATAAAACCTACATACAACGATAACATATCCGTTAAATATAGCCTACAGGTACATGTAGATTGCACGGTGCGCATTGATGTCACAATGCATGAAGTATTTTGTGCTATACACCGGAAATAAATAAAAATCATAAATAAGAATGTAAAATACATATCGTAGGAGCTCCTTAGAAGAACGATAAATATCGGCATGCGGCGGATAAAATACCAGCATTTCGGATGCTGAAAATCCGGTGCACCCCTAAATGTTAACAACCTTTATTGTAGCATAGCAATAATTTCAATCCTTATTGTATTTCACAGGCAAGTAAAGATAGTTTCTGACTCGGATCTAATTTATTGGTCGAAAATAAAACGATTTAAAGTTACAGCGTGACGGGCCTTCGGCGTCCAGCGCCTTCTTAACGGTCGATGGTCAAATGGCGGTCTGCAAACTCGGTGTGAAGATTTATAAAGAAGTGAATGATATTAAGAATTGTGTTGCTTGTTGAATGTGAGGTGATCAAAGTGAGAAGGCAGACTGTAGCAAGGTAATTCATGTCTTCTATTGATTGTTGGCCTCAAGTGTGTAATAGCTTTTGCTTCAGTGAATGTTGTGTCTCGAGTGTTCGTCAGCTTAGCAATGAAATCGATCTGAAAATCCTCGATGCTACCTAGATCATTATGTTTATTTTTATTATGCTCATAGAGAGCGCTGGATGCAGACTTATTAATAATTGCACGTCTATGTTCTGCGTGCCGAGTGGAGAATTTCCTTACAGTCTTTCCAATGTAGCATTCTCCACATTTATTACAAGTGTACCTATATACTACGTATTTATCACTACATTTAAACTTAGGTAAACATTTACAGATTTGACAGCTACAAGTATTATAGAAATTTTTATTTTTCCTTATTTGGTTTACCGTCTGTCTACCGTATTCATTAATAACTGTAACAGGTAAGTCAAACTTCTTAACTGCTTTATTAATTTTTCTATTGCATTTATCGCTGATAAATGGAACTTTAAAATAACAATTATTTTGGTTCTTGATTTTATTTCTACTCCTATGCTTGTTCCTTTTCTTGGAAAAATTCTTGTTACTGTAGCCATTTTTAATTAGAATGTCATTAAATTCGCTAACTTTTTCTTTTTGCATCACTTCATTGCTACACCGATTACTTATATCTTTTAAGCGGTTATTAATGAAACTACTTTTAACATGATTGGGCACGAAAGAGTCCCTTCTTAAGGTTATGTCGGAATGGCCTGGTTTGTGGTACCACGCATATTGAACTTTATTATTAATTATTTTTATTTTTATATCTAAGAAGGGTAACCAGTCCATTGGGTTATGAGCTTCTATTGTAAATTTTATGCTTGAGTTTACTGCATTAAAGACATCAGTTATATGGGACAGTAAGTCACTATTATACTCTATTGGACCAAGGATGATATCATCGATGTATCTCATATAGAGCGACGGAGAAAAGCTTAATTTTTCAATAGCCAATTGTTCTATATGACTCATGAAAATCACTGCAAATGCCGGGGCAAAATGTGCGCCCATGGGTACTCCTTTGATTTGTTTATACACATTGTCCTTGTATTTTATCTCGTAATTATAGCATACAAACGTTATCAACTTTTCTATTTGTTTTATGCTAAGACCAAAAGTGTCAATTAGATGCCAGTACTGTTCTAAACTTTTTATGTTATATTCTATACCCAATTGTATTGGGATGCTAGGATATAATTGTTCTACATCTAGTGAAATGAAGATTAAATTCTTACTATTAGGAATTCTAACACTATTTAATAATTGGATTAATTGTTCTGTATTACTTAGGTGTGTGGGAATATGCTTAAGGACATTTTTCAAGACGCTAGAAATAATCCAATCAATTTTTTCAACTGGTGTATTTTTCACAGAGGCAATAGGCCGAACAGGAAACTGATTACTCATGTTGACCTTGTGGTCTTTAACAAAAAGAAAAGAAATGTGCTGGTTTTGTTGCAGTACTTATTAATTTATCTAATTGCGGATTCAATTTCGTGCTCGGAACAATTGATTTAATTAGATTATTTGCCTGCTTCTCTATAGAGTCAGACTTACTTTTATTTATTAACTGATATGTTTTGGTGTCTTTAAGAATCGATTCATTTCTCGAATCGTATTTATCAGACTCACAAATTACTAGTCGGTTAGTCTTATCAGATCTGACGCATTGAAGATTATTATCATTAAGAAAATCCTTAGTTTCGCGGCATTGATTTAGAATATCTTTATATGTTTGCGACTTTTTCAGGGAGTTCGATTCTTCCTGCAAAATAGTTTGGACCTCTTTACCAAAACAGTTTAGCCTACTTTCCATATCACTATCCATCTTAGGTGGCAAGTAACAAGAATTTTTATCAAAAGGAACTATTATCGGACTATTCTATAACGAGTTGTCGGTTTCTCTATCAAACTTAGACATCCAGCGTAAATTGTATGCTAAACTATCAAAATTTAAAGAGACTTTTTTCCAGTACTCATCGTTAATAATATGTGGTAGTCTATACTTAGGACCTTTATTTAGTAAGCTCCTGACGGCATCGGGAACTTCCAGCTCGGTTTCATTGCTAAACTTATGTCCAATGTAAGTCGATTGTGTGTAAGTGTTTTGAGTGGTGTTGATTTTAGAGGGAAAACGAGAATGCGACTGCCATTTATACACGTCAAAAGTTACAGGAAAGTCAGAGTCACTCAGGAACGACCACTTCTTCGAGTGTCTTCCATAAATATTCCGCACTTCTGCTTCCACCACAACCTTCGTGTTGTCCAACACATATTGGGCCAGGTTCTGCTCCTCACCAGGTGTTCGTTGAAGGTTCCTTTGCAGATAGCCACCCTCCTGTACAAGCGAGCGATGTTTCTCCTCCAACGCTTTCAAATCCACACGTAGCATCTCTACTCCAAGTGCTAACTTCTTCCTTTGAATTACTTTGTTGTTGTCATATTCATCCACTTTCAGTTGGTTGTTGATGTAGTCCGGTAAGGTCTTGTGTTGTATGCAGACTTTCAGGAACTTGATGTTGCTTCCATTGCGGACAGACTTCACCTGATTGTTGACGTACTGCACAGCGTTGCTTCTCGTGCGCCTTGACAGGTTCACGGTATCGTTGACATAGTTGACCAGTTTGCGAGTCAGGCGATGCATTTCACAGGCAAGTAAAGATAGTTTCTGACTCGGATCTAATTTATTGGTCGAAAATAAAACGATTTAAAGTTACAGCGTGACGGGCCTTCGGCGTCCAGCGCCTTCTTAACGGTCGATGGTCAAATGGCGGTCTGCAAACTCGGTGTGAAGATTTATAAAGAAGTGAATGATATTAAGAATTGTGTTGCTTGTTGAATGTGAGGTGATCAAAGTGAGAAGGCAGACTGTAGCAAGGTAATTCATGTCTTCTATTGATTGTTGGCCTCAAGTGTGTAATAGCTTTTGCTTCAGTGAATGTTGTGTCTCGAGTGTTCGTCAGCTTAGCAATGAAATCGATCTGAAAATCCTCGATGCTACCTAGATCATTATGTTTATTTTTATTATGCTCATAGAGAGCGCTGGATGCAGACTTATTAATAATTGCACGTCTATGTTCTGCGTGCCGAGTGGAGAATTTCCTTACAGTCTTTCCAATGTAGCATTCTCCACATTTATTACAAGTCTACCTATATACTATGTATTTATCACTACATTTAAACTTAGGTAAACATTTACAGATTTGACAGCTACAAGTATTATAGAAATTTTTATTTTTCCTTATTTGGTTTACCGTCTGTCTACCGTATTCATTAATAACTGTAACAGGTAAGTCAAACTTCTTAACTGCTTTATTAATTTTTCTATTGCATTTATCGCTGATAAATGGAACTTTAAAATAACAATTATTTTGGTTCTTGATTTTATTTCTACTCCTATGCTTGTTCCTTTTCTTGGAAAAATTCTTGTTACTGTAGCCATTTTTAATTAGAATGTCATTAAATTCGCTAACTTTTTCTTTTTGCATCACTTCATTGCTACACCGATTACTTATATCTTTTAAGCGGTTATTAATGAAACTACTTTTAACATGATTGGGCACGAAAGAGTCCCTTCTTAAGGTTATGTCGGAATGGCCTGGTTTGTGGTACCACGCATATTGAACTTTATTATTAATTATTTTTATTTTTATATCTAAGAAGGGTAACCAGTCCATTGGGTTATGAGCTTCTATTGTAAATTTTATGCTTGAGTTTACTGCATTAAAGACATCAGTTATATGGGACAGTAAGTCACTATTATACTCTATTGGACCAAGGATGATATCATCGATGTATCTCATATAGAGCGACGGAGAAAAGCTTAATTTTTCAATAGCCAATTGTTCTATATGATCATGAAAATCACTGCAAATGCCGGGGCAAAATGTGCGCCCATGGGTACTCCTTTGATTTGTTTATACACATTGTCCTTGTATTTTATCTCGTAATTATAGCATACAAACGTTATCAACTTTTCTATTTGTTTTATGCTAAGACCAAAAGTGTCAATTAGATGCCAGTACTGTTCTAAACTTTTTATGTTATATTCTATACCCAATTGTATTGGGATGCTAGGATATAATTGTTCTACATCTAGTGAAATGAAGATTAAATTCTTACTATTAGGAATTCTAACACTATTTAATAATTGGATTAATTGTTCTGTATTACTTAGGTGTGTGGGAATATGCTTAAGGACATTTTTCAAGACGCTAGAAATAATCCAATCAATTTTTTCAACTGGTGTATTTTTCACAGAGGCAATAGGCCGAACAGGACAGGAAACTGATTACTCATGTTGACCTTGTGGTCTTTAACAAAAGAAAAGAAATTTGCTGGTTTTGTTGCAGTACTTATTAATTTATCTAATTGCGGATTCAATTTCGTGCTCGGAACAATTGATTTAATTAGATTATTTGCCTGCTTCTCTATAGAGTCAGACTTACTTTTATTTATTAACTGATATGTTTTGGTGTCTTTAAGAATCGATTCATTTCTCGAATCGTATTTATCAGACTCACAAATTACTAGTCGGTTAGTCTTATCAGATCTGACGCATTGAAGATTATTATCATTAAGAAAATCCTTAGTTTCGCGGCATTGATTTAGAATATCTTTATATGTTTGCGACTTTTTCAGGGAGTTCGATTCTTCCTGCAAAATAGTTTGGACCTCTTTACCAAAACAGTTTAGCCTACTTTCCATATCACTATCCATCTTAGGTGGCAAGTAACAAGAATTTTTATCAAAAGGAACTATTATCGGACTATTCGATAACGAGTTGTCGGTTTCTCTATCAAACTTAGACATCCAGCGTAAATTGTATGCTAAACTATCAAAATTTAAAGAGACTTTTTTCCAGTACTCATCGTTAATAATATGTGGTAGTCTATACTTAGGACCTTTATTTAGTAAGCTCCTGACGGCATCGGGAACTTCCAGCTCGGTTTCATTGCTAAACTTATGTCCAATGTAAGTCGATTGTGTGTAAGTGTTTTGAGTGGTGTTGATTTTAGAGGGAAAACGAGAATGCGACTGCCATTTATACACGTCAAAAGTTACAGGAAAGTCAGAGTCACTCAGGAACGACCACTTCTTCGAGTGTCTTCCATAAATATTCCGCACTTCTGCTTCCACCACAACCTTCGTGTTGTCCAACACATATTGGGCCAGGTTCTGCTCCTCACCAGGTGTTCGTTGAAGGTTCCTTTGCAGATAGCCACCCTCCTGTACAAGCGAGCGATGTTTCTCCTCCAACGCTTTCAAATCCACACGTAGCATCTCTACTCCAAGTGCTAACTTCTTCCTTTGAATTACTTTGTTGTTGTCATATTCATCCACTTTCAGTTGGTTGTTGATGTAGTCCGGTAAGGTCTTGTGTTGTATGCAGACTTTCAGGAACTTGATGTTGCTTCCATTGCGGACAGACTTCACCTGATTGTTGACGTACTGCACAGCGTTGCTTCTCGTGCGCCTTGACAGGTTCACGGTATCGTTGACATAGTTGACCAGTTTGCGAGTCAGGCGATGCATTTCACAGGCAAGTAAAGATAGTTTCTGACTCGGATCTAATTTATTGGTCGAAAATAAAACGATTTAAAGTTACAGCGTGACGGGCCTTCGGCGTCCAGCGCCTTCTTAACGGTCGATGGTCAAATGGCGGTCTGCAAACTCGGTGTGAAGATTTATAAAGAAGTGAATGATATTAAGAATTGTGTTGCTTGTTGAATGTGAGGTGATCAAAGTGAGAAGGCAGACTGTAGCAAGGTAATTCATGTCTTCTATTGATTGTTGGCCTCAAGTGTGTAATAGCTTTTGCTTCAGTGAATGTTGTGTCTCGAGTGTTCGTCAGCTTAGCAATGAAATCGATCTGAAAATCCTCGATGCTACCTAGATCATTATGTTTATTTTTATTATGCTCATAGAGAGCGCTGGATGCAGAC
Source organism: Prostheceraeus crozeri (assembly GCA_907163375.1). Taxonomy (NCBI): domain Eukaryota; kingdom Metazoa; phylum Platyhelminthes; order Polycladida; family Euryleptidae; genus Prostheceraeus; species Prostheceraeus crozeri. The sequence goes on along the minus strand of CAJQUW010014637.1, from coordinate 17,335 downwards.
TTATTAATAATTGCACGTCTATGTTCTGCGTGCCGAGTGGAGAATTTCCTTACAGTCTTTCCAATGTAGCATTCTCCACATTTATTACAAGTGTACCTATATACTACGTATTTATCACTACATTTAAACTTAGGTAAACATTTACAGATTTGACAGCTACAAGTATTATAGAAATTTTTATTTTTCCTTATTTGGTTTACCGTCTGTCTACCGTATTCATTAATAACTGTAACAGGTAAGTCAAACTTCTTAACTGCTTTATTAATTTTTCTATTGCATTTATCGCTGATAAATGGAACTTTAAAATAACAATTATTTTGGTTCTTGATTTTATTTCTACTCCTATGCTTGTTCCTTTTCTTGGAAAATTCTTGTTACTGTAGCCATTTTTAATTAGAATGTCATTAAATTCGCTAACTTTTTCTTTTTGCATCACTTCATTGCTACACCGATTACTTATATCTTTTAAGCGGTTATTAATGAAACTACTTTTAACATGATTGGGCACGAAAGAGTCCCTTCTTAAGGTTATGTCGGAATGGCCTGGTTTGTGGTACCACGCATATTGAACTTTATTATTAATTATTTTTATTTTTATATCTAAGAAGGGTAACCAGTCCATTGGGTTATGAGCTTCTATTGTAAATTTTATGCTTGAGTTTACTGCATTAAAGACATCAGTTATATGGGACAGTAAGTCACTATTATACTCTATTGGACCAAGGATGATATCATCGATGTATCTCATATAGAGCGACGGAGAAAAGCTTAATTTTTCAATAGCCAATTGTTCTATATGACTCATGAAAATCACTGCAAATGCCGGGGCAAAATGTGCGCCCATGGGTACTCCTTTGATTTGTTTATACACATTGTCCTTGTATTTTATCTCGTAATTATAGCATACAAACGTTATCAACTTTTCTATTTGTTTTATGCTAAGACCAAAAGTGTCAATTAGATGCCAGTACTGTTCTAAACTTTTTATGTTATATTCTATACCCAATTGTATTGGGATGCTAGGATATAATTGTTCTACATCTAGTGAAATGAAGATTAAATTCTTACTATTAGGAATTCTAACACTATTTAATAATTGGATTAATTGTTCTGTATTACTTAGGTGTGTGGGAATATGCTTAAGGACATTTTTCAAGACGCTAGAAATAATCCAATCAATTTTTTCAACTGGTGTATTTTTCACAGAGGCAATAGGCCGAACAGGACAGGAAACTGATTACTCATGTTGACCTTGTGGTCTTTAACAAAAGAAAAGAAATTTGCTGGTTTTGTTGCAGTACTTATTAATTTATCTAATTGCGGATTCAATTTCGTGCTCGGAACAATTGATTTAATTAGATTATTTGCCTGCTTCTCTATAGAGTCAGACTTACTTTTATTTATTAACTGATATGTTTTGGTGTCTTTAAGAATCGATTCATTTCTCGAATCGTATTTATCAGACTCACAAATTACTAGTCGGTTAGTCTTATCAGATCTGACGCATTGAAGATTATTATCATTAAGAAAATCCTTAGTTTCGCGGCATTGATTTAGAATATCTTTATATGTTTGCGACTTTTTCAGGGAGTTCGATTCTTCCTGCAAAATAGTTTGGACCTCTTTACCAAAACAGTTTAGCCTACTTTCCATATCACTATCCATCTTAGGTGGCAAGTAACAAGAATTTTTATCAAAAGGAACTATTATCGGACTATTCGATAACGAGTTGTCGGTTTCTCTATCAAACTTAGACATCCAGCGTAAATTGTATGCTAAACTATCAAAATTTAAAGAGACTTTTTTCCAGTACTCATCGTTAATAATATGTGGTAGTCTATAACTTAGGACCTTTATTTAGTAAGCTCCTGACGGCATCGGGAACTTCCAGCTCGGTTTCATTGCTAAACTTATGTCCAATGTAAGTCGATTGTGTGTAAGTGTTTTGAGTGGTGTTGATTTTAGAGGGAAAACGAGAATGCGACTGCCATTTATACACGTCAAAAGTTACAGGAAAGTCAGAGTCACTCAGGAACGACCACTTCTTCGAGTGTCTTCCATAAATATTCCGCACTTCTGCTTCCACCACAACCTTCGTGTTGTCCAACACATATTGGGCCAGGTTCTGCTCCTCACCAGGTGTTCGTTGAAGGTTCCTTTGCAGATAGCCACCCTCCTGTACAAGCGAGCGATGTTTCTCCTCCAACGCTTTCAAATCCACACGTAGCATCTCTACTCCAAGTGCTAACTTCTTCCTTTGAATTACTTTGTTGTTGTCATATTCATCCACTTTCAGTTGGTTGTTGATGTAGTCCGGTAAGGTCTTGTGTTGTATGCAGACTTTCAGGAACTTGATGTTGCTTCCATTGCGGACAGACTTCACCTGATTGTTGACGTACTGCACAGCGTTGCTTCTCGTGCGCCTTGACAGGTTCACGGTATCGTTGACATAGTTGACCAGTTTGCGAGTCAGGCGATGCATTTCACAGGCAAGTAAAGATAGTTTCTGACTCGGATCTAATTTATTGGTCGAAAATAAAACGATTTAAAGTTACAGCGTGACGGGCCTTCGGCGTCCAGCGCCTTCTTAACGGTCGATGGTCAAATGGCGGTCTGCAAACTCGGTGTGAAGATTTATAAAGAAGTGAATGATATTAAGAATTGTGTTGCTTGTTGAATGTGAGGTGATCAAAGTGAGAAGGCAGACTGTAGCAAGGTAATTCATGTCTTCTATTGATTGTTGGCCTCAAGTGTGTAATAGCTTTTGCTTCAGTGAATGTTGTGTCTCGAGTGTTCGTCAGCTTAGCAATGAAATCGATCTGAAAATCCTCGATGCTACCTAGATCATTATGTTTATTTTTATTATGCTCATAGAGAGCGCTGGATGCAGACTTATTAATAATTGCACGTCTATGTTCTGCGTGCCGAGTGGAGAATTTCCTTACAGTCTTTCCAATGTAGCATTCTCCACATTTATTACAAGTGTACCTATATACTACGTATTTATCACTACATTTAAACTTAGGTAAACATTTACAGATTTGACAGCTACAAGTATTATAGAAATTTTTATTTTTCCTTATTTGGTTTACCGTCTGTCTACCGTATTCATTAATAACTGTAACAGGTAAGTCAAACTTCTTAACTGCTTTATTAATTTTTCTATTGCATTTATCGCTGATAAATGGAACTTTAAAATAACAATTATTTTGGTTCTTGATTTTATTTCTACTCCTATGCTTGTTCCTTTTCTTGGAAAAATTCTTGTTACTGTAGCCATTTTTAATTAGAATGTCATTAAAATTCGCTAACTTTTTCTTTTTGCATCACTTCATTGCTACACCGATTACTTATATCTTTTAAGCGGTTATTAATGAAACTACTTTTAACATGATTGGGCACGAAAGAGTCCCTTCTTAAGGTTATGTCGGAATGGCCTGGTTTGTGGTACCACGCATAATGAACTTTATTATTAATTATTTTTATTTTTATATCTAAGAAGGGTAACCAGTCCATTGGGTTATGAGCTTCTATTGTAAATTTTATGCTTGAGTTTACTGCATTAAAGACATCAGTTATATGGGACAGTAAGTCACTATTATTACTCTATTGGACCAAGGATGATATCATCGATGTATCTCATATAGAGCGACGGAGAAAAGCTTAATTTTTCAATAGCCAATTGTTCTATATGACTCATGAAAATCACTGCAAATGCCGGGGCAAAATGTGCGCCCATGGGTACTCCTTTGATTTGTTTATACACATTGTCCTTGTATTTTATCTCGTAATTATAGCATACAAACGTTATCAACTTTTCTATTTGTTTTATGCTAAGACCAAAAGTGTCAATTAGATGCCAGTACTGTTCTAAACTTTTTATGTTATATTCTATACCCAATTGTATTGGGATGCTAGGATATAATTGTTCTACATCTAGTGAAATGAAGATTAAATTCTTACTATTAGGAATTCTAACACTATTTAATAATTGGATTAATTGTTCTGTATTACTTAGGTGTGTGGGAATATGCTTAAGGACATTTTTCAAGACGCTAGAAATAATCCAATCAATTTTTTCAACTGGTGTATTTTTCACAGAGGCAATAGGCCGAACAGGAAACTGATTACTCATGTTGACCTTGTGGTCTTTAACAAAAGAAAAGAAATTTGTGGTTTTGTTGCAGTACTTATTAATTTATCTAATTGCGGATTCAATTTCGTGCTCGGAACAATTGATTTAATTAGATTATTTGCCTGCTTCTCTATAGAGTCAGACTTACTTTTATTTATTAACTGATATGTTTTGGTGTCTTTAAGAATCGATTCATTTCTCGAATCGTATTTATCAGACTCACAAATTACTAGTCGGTTAGTCTTATCAGATCTGACGCATTGAAGATTATTATCATTAAGAAAATCCTTAGTTTCGCGGCATTGATTTAGAATATCTTTATATGTTTGCGACTTTTTCAGGGAGTTCGATTCTTCCTGCAAAATAGTTTGGACCTCTTTACCAAAACAGTTTAGCCTACTTTCCATATCACTATCCATCTTAGGTGGCAAGTAACAAGAATTTTTATCAAAAGGAACTATTATCGGACTATTCGATAACGAGTTGTCGGTTTCTCTATCAAACTTAGACATCCAGCGTAAATTGTATGCTAAACTATCAAAATTTAAAGAGACTTTTTTCCAGTACTCATCGTTAATAATATGTGGTAGTCTATACTTAGGACCTTTATTTAGTAAGCTCCTGACGGCATCGGGAACTTCCAGCTCGGTTTCATTGCTAAACTTATGTCCAATGTAAGTCGATTGTGTGTAAGTGTTTTGAGTGGTGTTGATTTTAGAGGGAAAACGAGAATGCGACTGCCATTTATACACGTCAAAAGTTACAGGAAAGTCAGAGTCACTCAGGAACGACCACTAAGGATTTTCTTAATGATAATAATCTTCAATGCGTCAGATCTGATAAGACTAACCGACTAGTAATTTGTGAGTCTGATAAATACGATTCGAGAAATGAATCGATTCTTAAAGACACCAAAACATATCAGTTAATAAATAAAAGTAAGTCTGACTCTATAGAGAAGCAGGCAAATAATCTAATTAAATCAATTGTTCCGAGCACGAAATTGAATCCGCAATTAGATAAATTAATAAGTACTGCAACAAAACCAGCACATTTCTTTTCTTTTGTTAAAGACCACAAGGTCAACATGAGTAATCAGTTTCCTGTCCTGTTCGGCCTATTGCCCCTGTGAAAAATACACCAGTTGAAAAAATTGATTGGATTATTTCTAGCGTCTTGAAAAATGTCCTTAAGCATATTCCCACACACCTAAGTAATACAGAACAATTAATCCAATTATTAATAGTGTTAGAATTCCTAATAGTAAGAATTTAATCTTCATTTCACTAGATGTAGAACAATTATATCCTAGCATCCCAATACAATTGGGTATAGAATATAACATAAAAAGTTTAGAACAGTACTGGCATCTAATTGACACTTTTGGTCTTAGCATAAAACAAATAGAAAAGTTGATAACGTTTGTATGCTATAATTACGAGATAAAATACAAGGACAATGTGTATAAACAAATCAAAGGAGTACCCATGGGCGCACATTTTGCCCCGGCATTGGCTATTGAAAAATTAAGCTTTTCTCCGTCGCTCTATATGAGATACATCGATGATATCATCCTTGGTCCAATAGAGTATAATAGTGACTTACTGTCCCATATAACTGATGTCTTTAATGCAGTAAACTCAAGCATAAAAAATTTACAATAGAAGCTCATAACCCATGGACTGGTTACCCTTCTTAGATATAAAAATAAAAATAATTAATAATAAAGTTCAATATGCGTGGTACCAAAAACCAGGCCATTCCGACATAACCTTAAGAAGGGACTCTTTCGTGCCCATCATGTTAAAAGTAGTTTCATTAATAACCGCTTAAAAGATATAAGTTAATCGGTTGTAGCAATGAAGTGATGCAAAAAGAAAAAGTTAGCGAATATTTAATGACATTCTAATTAAAAATGGCTACAGTAAACAAGAATTTTTCCAAGAAAAGGAACAAGCATTGGAGTAGAAATAAAATCAAGACCAAAATAATTGTTTATTTTAAAGTTCCATTTATCAGCGATAAATGCAATAGAAAAATTAATAAAGCAGTTAAGAAGTTTGACTTACCTGTTACAGTTATTAATGAATACGGTAGACAGACGGTAAACCAAATAAGGAAAAATAAAAATTTCTATAATACTTGTAGCTGTTCAAATCTGTAAATGTTTACCTAAGTTTAAATGTAGTGATAGTGAATAATACGTAGTATATAGGTACACTTGTAATAAATGTGGAGAATGCTACATTGGAAAGACTGTAAGGAAATTCTCCACTCGGCACGCAGAACATAGATGTGCAATTATTAATAAGTCTGCATCCAGCGCTCTCTATGAGCATAATAAAAATAAACATAATGATCTAGGTAGCATCGAGGATTTTCAGATCGATTTCATTGCTAAGCTGACGAACACTCGAGACACAACATTCACTGAAGCAAAAGCTATTACACACTTGAGGCCAACAATCAATAGAAGACATGAATTACCTTGCTACAGTCTGCCTTCTCACTTTGATCACCTCACATTCAACAAGCAACACAATTCTTAATATCATTCACTTCTTTATAAATCTTCACACCGAGTTTGCAGACCGCCATTTGACCATCGACCGTTAAGAAGGCGCTGGACGCCGAAGGCCCGTCACGCTGTAACTTTAAATCGTTTTATTTTCGACCAATAAATTAGATCCGAGTCAGAAACTATCTTTACTTGCCTGTGAAATGCATCGCCTGACTCGCAAACTGGTCAAACTATGTCAACGATACCGTGAACCTGTCAAGGCGCACGAGAAGCAACGCTGTGCAGTACGTCAACAATCAGGTGAAGTCTGTCCGCAATGGAAGCAACATCAAGTTCCTGAAGTCTGCATTACAACACAAGACCTTACCGGACTACATCAACAAACAACTGAAAGTGGATGAATATGACAACAACAAAGTAATTCAAAGGAAGAAGTTAGCACTTGGAGTAGAGATGCTACGTGTGATTTGAAAGCGTTGGAGGAGAAACATCGCTCGCTTGTACAGGAGGGTGGCTATCTGCAAAGGAACCTTCAACGAACACCTGGTGAGGAGCAGAACCTGGCCCAATATGTGTTGGACAACAACACGACGAGGTGTGAGAACGTGGAAGCAGAAGTGCGGAATATTTATGGAAGGCACTCGAAGAAGTGTTCGTTCCTGAGTGACTCTGACTTTCCTGTAACTTTTGACGTGTATAAATGGCAGTCGCATTCTCGTTTTCCCTCTAAAATCAACACCACTCAAAACACTTACACACAATCGACTTACATTGGACATAAGTTTAGCAATGAAACCGAGCTGGAAGTTCCCGATGCCGTCAGGAGCTTACTCAAATAAAGGTCCTAAGTATAGACTACCACATATTATTAACGATGAGTACTGGAAAAAAGTCTCTTTAAATTTTGATAGTTTAGCATACAATTTACGCTGGATGTCTAAAGTTTGATAGAGAAACCGACAACTCGTCTTTATCGCGAATAGTCCGATAATAGTTCCTTTTGATAAAAATTCTTGTTACTTGCCACCTAAGATGGATAGTGATATGGAAAGTAGGCTAAACTGTTTGGTAAAGAGTCCAAACTATTTTGCAAGGAAGAATCGAACTCCCTGAAAAAGTCGCAAACATATAAAAGAATATTCTAAATCAATGCCGCGAAACTAAGGATTTTCTTAATGATAATAATCTTCAATGCGTCAGATCTGATAAGACTAACCGACTAGTAATTTGTGAGTCTGATAATACGATTCGCGAAATGAATCGATTCTTAAAGACACCAAAACATATCAGTTAATAAATAAAAGTAAGTCTGACTCTATAGAGAAGCAGGCAAATAATCTAATTAAATCAATTGTTCCGAGCACGAAATTGAATCCGCAATTAGATAAATTAATAAGTACTGCAACAAAACCAGCACATTTCTTTTCTTTTGTTAAAGACCACAAGGTCAACATGAGTAATCAGTTTCCTGTTCGGCCTATTGCCTCTGTGAAAAATACACCAGTTGAAAAAATTGATTGGATTATTTCTAGCGTCTTGAAAAATGTCCTTAAGCATATTCCCACACACCTAAGTAATACAGAACAATTAATCCAATTATTAAATAGTGTTAGAATTCCTAATAGTAAGAATTTAATCTTCATTTCACTAGATGTAGAACAATTATATCCTAGCATCCAATACAATTGGGTATAGAATATAACATAAAAAGTTTAGAACAATACTGGCATCTAATTGAACCACTTTTGGTCTTAGCATAAAACAAATAGAAAAGTTGATAACGTTTGTATGCTATAATTACGAGATTAAAATACAAGGACAATGTGTATAAACAAATCAAAGGAGTACCCATGGGCGCACATTTTGCCACGCATTTGCAGTGATTTTCATGAGTCTTATAGAACAATTGGCTATTGAAAAATTAAGCTTTTCTCCGTCGCTCTATATGAGATACATCGATGATATCATCTTGGTCAATAGAGTATAATAGTGACTTACTTGTCCCATATAACTGATGTCTTTTAATGCAGTAAACTCAAGCATAAAATTTACAATAGAAGCTCATAACCCAATGGACTGGTTACCCTTCTTAGATATAAAAATAAAAAATAATTAATAATAAAGTTCAATATGCGTGGTACCACAAACCAGGCCATTCCGACATAACCTTAAGAAGGGACTCTTTCGTGCCAATCATGTTAAAAGTAGTTTCATTAATAACCGCTTAAAAGATATATGTAATCGGTGTAGCAATGAAGTGATGCAAAAAGAAAAAGTTAGCGAATTTAATGACATTCTAATTAAAAATGGCTACAGTAACAAGAATTTTTCCAAGAAAAGGAACAAGCATAGGAGTAGAAATAAATCAAGAACCAAAATAATTGTTATTTTAAAGTTCCATTTATCAGCGATAAATGCAATAGAAAAATTAATAAAGCAGTTAAGAAGTTTGACATACCTGTTACAGTTATTAATGAATACGGTAGACAGACGGTAAACCAAATAAGGAAAAATAAAAATTTCTATAATACTTGTAGCTGTCAAATCTGTAAATGTTTACCTAAGTTTAAATGTAGTGATAAATACGTAGTATATAGGTACACTTGTAATAAATGTGGAGAATGTACATTGGAAAGGACTGTTAAGGAAATTCTCCACTCGGCACGCAGATACATAGACGTGCAATTATTAATAAGTCTGCATCCAGCGCTCTCTATGAGCATAATAAAAATAAACATAATGATCTAGGTAGCATCGAGGATTTTCAGAAAGATCGATTTTCATTGCTAATCTGACGAGACACTCGAGACACAACATTCACTGAAGCAAAAGCTATTACACACTTGAGGCCAAAATCAATAGAAGACATGAATTACCTTGTACAGTCTGCCTTCTCACTTTGATCACCTCGCCCCCCTCACATTCAACAAGCAACACAATTCTTAAATATCATTCACTTCTTTATAAATCTTCACACCGATGTTTGCAGACCGCCATTTGAACCATCGAACCGTTAAGAAGGCGCTGGACGCCGAAGGCCCCGTCACGCTGTAACTTTAAATCGTTTTATTTTCGACCAATCAATTCGATCCAGAGTCAGAAAACTATCTTTACTTGCCTGTTGAAATGCATCGCCTGAAACTCGCAAACTGGTCAAACTATGTCAACCGATACCGTGCTGAACCTGTCAAGGCGCACGAGAAGCAACGCTTTGGGGTGGTGTGTCAGTACGTCAACAATCAGGTGAAAGTCTGTCCGCAATGCGACAGCAACATCAAGTTCCTGAAAGTCTGCAATACAACACAAGTACCTTTACCGGACTACATCAACAACCAACTGAAAGTGGTATGAATATGACAACAACAAAGTAATTCAAAGGAAGAATGTTAGCACTTGGAGTAGAGATGCTACGTGTGGATTTGAAAAGCGTTGGAGGAGAAACATCGCTCGCTGTGTACAGGAGGGTGGCTATCTGCAAAGGAACCTTCAACGAATAACACCTGGTGAGGAGCAGAACCTGGCCCAATTATGTGTTGGACAACACGAAGGTTTTGTGGTGGAAGCAGAAGTGCGGAATATTTATGGAAGACACTCGAAGAAGTGTGGTCGTTCCTGAGTGACTCTTGACTTTCCTGTAACGTTTTGACGTGGTTTAATTAATGGCAGTCGCATTCCTCGTTTTCCCTCTAAAATCAACACCGACTCAAAACACTTACACACAATCGATTTACATTGGGACATAAGTTTATAGCAATGAAACCGAGCTGAAGTTCCCGATTGCCGTCCAGGAGCTTACTAAATAAAGGTCCTAAGTATAGTACACCACATATTATTAACGATGAGTACTGGAAAAAAGTCTCTTTAAATTTTGATAGTATTAGCATACAAATTTACGCTGGATGTCTAAGTTTGATAGAGGAAACCGACAAGATCGTTAATCCGAATTAGTCCGATAATAGTTCCTTTTGAATAAAAAATTCTTGTTACTTGCCACCTAAGTAGTGGATAGTGATATGGAAAAGTAGGCTAAACTGTTTTGGTAAAGAGGTCCCAAACTGATTTTTGCAGGAAGATATCGAACTCCCTGAAAAAGTCGGCAAACATATAAAGATATTTCTAAATCAATGCCGCGAAACTAAGGATTTTCTTAATGAAAATAATCTTCAAGTGCGTCAGATCTGATTAAGGAACTAACCGACTAGTAATTTGTGAGTCTGATAAATACGATTCGAGAAATGAATCGATTCTTAACGACACCAAAACATATCAGTTAATATAAATAAAAGTAAGTCTGACTCTATAGAGAAGCAGGCAAATAATCTAATTAAAATCAATTGTACCGAGCACGAAAATTGGAAGATTTTTTTTTTTTTTTTTTTCCCCCCCCGGCAATTAGATAAATTAATAAAGTACTGCAACAAAACCAGCACATTTCCTTTTCTTTTGTTAAAGACCACAAGGTCACACATGAGTGAATCAGTTTCTGTTTCGGCTAATTGCCTCTGTGAAAAATACACCAGGTGAAAAAATTGATTCGGATTATTTCTAAGGCGTCCTTGAAAAATGGTCCTTAAGCATATTCCCCACACACTAAGTAATACAGAACAATTAATCCAATTATTAAAATAGTGTTAGAATTCCTAATAGTAAGGAATTAATCTTCATTTTCCACTAAGATGTAGAACAATTATCTCCTAGCATCCCAATACATTGGGTATAGAATTATAACATAAAAAGTTAGAACAAATACTGGCATCTAATTGGACACTTTTGGGTCTTTTAGCATAAACAAATAGAAAAGTTGTTAACGTTTGTTTGCTATAATTACGAGAAAAAATACACGGACAAGTGTATAAACAAATCAAAGGAGTACCCAATGGGGGGGGGGGGCGCACCATTTTGCCCGGCATTTGCAGTGAGTTTTCATGAGGCATATAGAACAATTGGCTATGAAAAAATTACGCTTTTCTCCGTCGCTCTATATGAGATACATCGATGCTATCATCTGGTCCCAATAGAGTATAATAGTGACTTACTGTCCCATCATATATGATGGTCTTTAATGCAGTAAACTCAAAGCATAATATTTTACAATAGAAGCTCATAACCAATGGACTTGGTTACCCTTCTTAGATATAATAAAAATAAAAAATAATTAATAATAAAGTTCAATATTGGTGGTTACACCAACCAGGCCATTACGGACATACCTTAAGAAGGGACTCTTTCGTGCCCAATCCATGTTAAAAGTAGTTTCATTAATAACCGCCTTAAAAGATATAAGTAATCGGTTGTCGCAATGAAGTGATGCAAAAAAAGAAAAAGTTAGCGACTTTAATGACATTCTAATTAAAATGGGCTACAGTACAAGAATTTTCCAAGAAAAAGGAACAAGCATAGGCGTAGAAATAAAATCAAGAACCAAAATAATTGTTATTTTGAAGTTCCAAGTATCAGCGATAAATGCAATAGAAAAATTAATAAAGCAGTTAAGAAGTTTGACTTCCTGTTACAGTTATTAATGAAGACGGTAGACAGACGGTAGAACCCAAATAAGGAAAAATAACAATTTCTATAATACTTGTGAGCTGTCAAATCTGTAAAATGTTAACCTAAGTTTTAAATGTAGTGATAAATACGTTAGTGATATAGGTACTCTTGTAATGAAATGTGGAGAATGCATACATTGGAATAAAGACTGTAAGGAAATTTCCATCGGCACGCAGAACATAGAGTTGCAAGAATTCATAAAAGTCTGCATCCAGCGCTCTCTATGAGCATAATAAAAATAAACATAATGATCTAGGTAGCATCGTGGATTTTCAGATCGATTGCATTGCTAAGCTGACGAACATCGAGACACACCATTCACTGAAGAAAAAGCTATTACACACTTGAGGCCCAACAATCAATAGAAGACATTGAATTACCTTGCTACAGTCTCTGCCTTCTCACTTTGATACCTCTCACATTCTACAAAGCACACACAAGTTCTTAATATCATTCACTTCTTTATAAATCTTCACACCGAGTTTTGCCAGACCGCCCATTTGACCATCGACGTTAAGAAGCGCTGGATCGCGAAGGCCCGTTCACGGCTGTAACTTTAAAGCGTTGTATTTTTGACAATAAATTAGATCGAGTCAGAAAACTATCTTTACTGCCTGTGTATGTTAGTGCAGGGGTAGTGACTGGGTTTTGGATGAGAAGGTAGCGTTTAGGGTGTGGATGTTTGGGAGGGCGGATTATTTGAGGTTGAGGGGGGGTAGAGGGGGGGAGGAGGGGGGTGGGTGGGTGGGGGGGAGGGGAGGAGGGTGGGTGAGGTGGATGAGGGAGGGAGGGTAGGGTGAGGGTAGTGGAGAGGGCAGGGGAGAGAAACGGATGAGGGGAGAAAATTGTTGGTGGTGTAGTGGGGGAGTAGGGGGGAGGGGGGGGGTGCTTGGGATTAGTGTGTAGAGCATATGTGGTGGTGAGAGTGCGCGAGGGGGAAGGGTAGCAGGGATGATTGGGCGCGGAGTGGGGGATGGGCGGGTGTATTGGTTTCTTTTGTTTCAGTCAATCGTTTTGTTTGTTTTTTGTTCATCTCTTTTTGTTTTTTTCCATCTCAAGTATCTTATTCCGTCCTCCGTTCTTTTGTTTCAAAATTATCTTTATCGTTCTCATAACTATGTCAACGATACCGTGAACCTGTCAAGGCGCCGAGAAGCACGCTGTGCAGTACGTCAACAATCAGGTGATAGTCGTTGTCCGCAATGGAAGCAACATCAAGTTCCTGAAAGTCTGCATACAACACAAGACCTTACCGGACTACATCAACAACCAACTGACAAGTGGATGAATAGTGACAACAAAAAGTTAAAAAGTCAAAGGAGAGTTAAGTAAGTTAGCACTATGGGAAAGTAGAGATGCTACGTGTGGATTTGAAAGCGTTGGAGGAGGAAACATCGCTCGCTTGTACAGGAGGGTGGCTATCTGCAAAGGAACCCTTCAACGGAACACCTGTGTGAGGAGCAGAACCTGGACCCAATATGTGTTGGAACAACACGAAGGTTGTGGATTGGAAGCAGAAGTTGCGGAATATATATGGAAGGACACTCGAAGAAAGTGGTCGTTCCTAGAGTGTGACTCTGACTTTCCTGTAACTTGTTGACTCGTGTATAATTGGCTTAGTCGCATTTCCGTTTTTCCCTCTCAAAATCAACACCCACTCAAAACACTTTACACACAATCGACTTACATTGGGACATAAGTTTAGCAATGAAACCGAGCTGTCTGTCTTTATTTTTGTCTTGTTTCTGTTCCTTTTCTCTTTGTTGTGTGTTCTTCGTCCTCTGGATGCTTGTGTCTCTGCTCCTTCTAGCCCTGGCTTGTTATCTCTTGCTGTGATTTGTTCTTTGTTTTTTCTGGCTTGGTTGGATTTTGCGCGTGGAATAGCTTTGGGATACCTTGTTCTCTTTTGGTTCATGTTGGATTTTCTTGTTTTTCTGCCTATTGGATTCTTTTTGGTTTCTCTGTTTTCCTCTTTTTTTGCTGCTGGATTCTCTTTTTTTCGTCTGTTTTTTTTGCTTTGGTCTTGGCCCCTATTGTTTTTTGGATTGTGGGGAGGTTCTTGGAATTTTCTCCGTTTTCTCTTGTCTTTCTCTGGCTTCTTTGAGCCTTGGTCTTTGTTCTTCGTCTCTGTTTCTTTTTTCTCTTTTTGGTTCTTGGCTCTGTTGGACTTTTCTTTCTTCCCTGTCTTGTTGTTTGTGATAGTCTGGTTGTTTCTTCTCTTCTTTTCTGGATTGGATTCTTTTTCTAGTCTTACTAGCTTTTCTCTCTTTTGTTTTCTCTCTTGTCTTTGCTCTGCTTTTGGATTGGATGTAGCATTCTCTTTCTCTCTTTTTTTTTGTTTCTCTGCTTTGGAGTGTTGTTTTTTTTTTTGTTGTCATTGGGGGTTTGTGCTCTCTCTTTTTGTTTTCTTTGTTGGTTCTGCTTGCTGTTTTTCTTGGTTTTCTCTTTTTCTATGCTTCCTGGCTTTTCCTTCTTTCTTTTTTTTTGCTCTTCTCCTTTTGTTTTGTGTGATATAAGCTGGTTCTCTCCTGGTTGGCTTCTCTTTTGCTGTTTTTTTCCTTAAGCTGTGTGCTCATCTTTTCTTTGTTGGCCTTTCTCTATTTTCTTTTTCTCCTTTGCTTGGATTGTGTTCAGCTCTTTTTTTGCTTATGCTTGTTTTGTGTGCTCCTTTTGATTTCCTCTTTGTCCTTTTTTCTGTGTTCTATGGACTGTTGTCTTGCTACTTTTTTGTGTCTCCTGTCTCATACTCCTGGTTATCTTGGTGCTGGTGTCTTCTCTCTGTCTTTCTTTCAGCCTGTTTGGAGCTTTTTGGATTGTTCCTTTTTTCTATGCTGCTGCCTCTGTCTTGCTTTGATGGTTTTCTGAGCCCTTTTTTGTACCGTGGAGTTTCCTTTCCTCTTGGTCTTCTTTTCTGTTTTTTCTTATTTCTCTTTTTCTATTTCTTTTGCTTGCCTCTGCTCTCACTGCTTCTTTTGTTGATTGATTTGGTTGATGGATTTGTCTCTGCTTGGATGTTCCCGATGCCGTCAGGAGCATACTAAATACAAAGGTCCTAAGTATAGACTACCACATATTATTAACGATGTAGTACTGGAAAAAAGTCTCTTTAAAATATGTTAGTTTAGCATTACAATTTACGCAGGAGTGTCTACGGTTTGCATAGAGAAACCGACAACACGTTAATCGAATAGTCCCGATACTCGGTTCCTTTTGATAAAAACTTCTTGTTACCTTGCCACCTAAGATGGATAGTGATATGCGAAAGTAGGCTAAACTGTTTTGGTAAAGAGGTCCAACCTATTTTGCAGGAACGAATCGAAAAACTCCTGAAAAAAGTCGCGAAAACATATAAAGCTATTCTAAATCAATGCGCGCGGAAACTAAGGCATTTTTCCTTAATGTAATAATATCATCAATGCGTCAGATCTGATTAAGACTAACCGACTAGTTACTTTGTGCTATGGTTTCGTTGATAAATACGATTCGAGAAATGAATCGATTCTCTAAAGACACCTAAAACAGAATCAGTTAATAAATAACAGTAAGTCTGGATCTCTTAAGAGAAGCAGGCAAATAAATCTAATTAAATCAATTGTTCCGAGCACGAAATTGAATCCGCAATTAGATAAATTATAAGTACTGAAACAAAACCAGCACATTTCTTTTCTTTTGTTAAAGACCACAAGGTCAACATGAGTAATCAGTTTCCTGTTCGGCCTATTGCCTCTGTGAAAAATACACCAGTTGAAAAAATTGATTGGATTATTTCTAGCGTCTTGAAAAATGTCCTTAAGCATATTCCCACACACCTAAGTAATACAGAACAATTAATCCAATTATTAAATAGTGTTCGAATCCTAATAGTAAGAATTTAATTTCATTTCACTTGATGTAGAACATTATATCCTAGCATCCAATACAATTGGGTATAGAATATAACATAAAAAGTTTTAGAACAGTATGGCATCTAATTGACACTTTTGGTTCTTAGCATAAAACAAATAGAAAGTTGATAACGTTTGTATGCTATAATTACGAGATAAAATACAAGGACAATGTGTTAAACAAATCAAAGGAGTACCATGGGGCACATTTTGCCCGGCATTTGCAGTGATTTTCATGAGTCATATAGAACAATTGGTATTGAAAATAAGCTTTTCTCGTCGCTCTATATGAGATACATCGATGATATCTCCTTGGTCCAATAGAGTTAATTAGTGACTTACTGTCCCATATAACTGATGTCTTTAATGCAGTAAACTCAAGCATAAAATTTACAATAGAAGCTCATAACCCAATGGACTGGTTACCCTTCTTAGATATAAAAATAAAAATAATTAATAATAAAGTTCAATATGCGTGGTACCACAAACCAGGCCATTCCGACATAACCTTAAGAAGGGACTCTTTCGCTGGCCACTCATGTTGTAACAGTAGTTTCATTAAATAACCGCTTAAAGAAAAGATATAAGTAAATCGGTTTTTTGTTGTAGCAAGTGAGAGTGATGCAAAAGAAGAAAAGTTAGCGACTTTAATGACATTCTATATTAAAAATGGCTACAGTAACAAAGAATTTTTCCAAGAAAAGGATACAAAGCATTAGGAGTCGAGATATAACAATCAAGAACACAAATAAGTGTTATTTTTAAAGTTCCATTTATCAGCGATAAATGCAATAGAACAAATTAATAAGCAGTTAAGATGTTTGACTTACTGGTACAGTTATTAATGAATACGGTAGACAGACGGTAAACCAAATAAGGAAAAATAAAAATTTCTATAATATTGTAGCTGTCAAATCTGTAAATGTTACCTAAGTTTAATGTAGTGATAAATACGTAGTATATAGGTACATTGTAATAAAATGTGGAGAATGCTACATTGGAAAGATGTAAGGAAATTCTCACTCGGCACGAGAACATAGACGTGCAATTATTAATAAGTCTGCATCCAGGCTCTCTATGAGCATAATAAAAATAACATAATGATCTAGGTAGCATCGAGGATTTTCAGATCGATTTCATTGCCTAAGCTGAGAACACTCGAGACACAACATTCACTGACGCAAAAGCTATTACACACTTGAGGCAACAATCAATAGAAGACATGAATTACCTTGCTACAGTCTG
>CAJQUW010014636.1:0-97092 GCA_907163375.1 Prostheceraeus crozeri | reverse complement strand
TATGGATGATGATGATAGATGAAATAGTGTCAAATAAAATTAAGATAGCTTACACTTCTGATACAGGGATAGCAATCGACTGCGATCCATGTGTAAAGAGCTTGTTAGACTACGGAAGAGAGAAGTGTGTTATGTTGCGTGTGGCGCGTGAGTGTCCTCCCATTTCATTCCATTCATTATTTTTCTTCCCCTCTGCATTCCATATCCGAGGATATGTGGCGGGCTTGGGGACCGCTTTAGCTGCATTAGAAGGTTGGCCCTTAAAAGAGCCCATGGGTCGTTCTCCGTCCACCGACACTTCTCTCACTTCTGCAAAAACTCTGAAAGAAAAAGAATAGGAGATTAGATGAGCTACAAAAATGATCATGTTGAGGAAGCTTACTGGGAACTTTCTTCCGAACTTTTCGGACGACGAAGTCTTCGAGCTGACCGGTAACGTCCATGCTCATGTGGAGACAGCGGACTCCGTCGCCCTCATAACACTGCTGGGTTACGTTGGGATCATCCGTGATGGTTGGGGCGTCGCAAATATTGTTCTCAAAGAGGGGAAGATGGACTTCATACACTCTTCTTTTTCGACACTTCAAACGCTCATGCAGTCGCTCCACTTCACCCGTCAACCTCTTATTAATGACCTTCACCTCCTCCGTCTCCTTCACCACGCTTCGCATCCGCTCTATCTCTTCATCCTTCCTCGACACACTCGCCCGCAACTCTCCACCAAACCTGCCTTCCTCATCAACTCGCCCTTTCCGCCATCCATTCCTTCTCCTTCTTTCTCAAGCTCTCCAACTCTTCCCTTGTTGCCCTATACCCCTCAACCTGCCCCTTCAGCTCATCATTCTCCTTCAAAACCTTTCTATTGTTACTTTCCAAAGCCATCACACGATCCTTCATTCTCACAAATACCTCCGTGTCATACGCCTCTTGCTGCCGTGGCGATGACGCTGCCATCGGCTTAGCCACTTCCTCCCCCTCCCACTCTTCCTTCAAATCCGCTATGTCTCCAAACAAATCTTCCATCACCGCATCCAAATCTACATCATCCTTCTTCTTCTTCATATTCGCTCTCAACTCAACTTCCTCACTCGAACTCCCATCACTCGAACTCCCCTCACTCGCATTCCTCACCACTTTCTCCCCAATCACGTCCTGAATCGTGGCCACCGCCTTTCTCACCTCTTCCCTTTCCAACAACTCTCCCTCAAACCATGCCTTGAACCCCTTCTCTCCGATGTTCCCACTCTCACACTGCAAATGCGCCTTCATAAATTCCTTCTCATCCCCCATCACACATTTCCGACAAGACACACACAACCTCAACATCACTTTCCTCTCATGGCCCATCGTCCCCTCTTTTTCTTTTAAGTGTTTCTTGAGTTCGCTACCTCTAGCAATCTTTCCACAGCTACACTTGCCCACCAACATCTTGGCATTACTCGCTTTTGTCATGATAATTCTGTAAAGATAGAGTAAAATTTGATAGCAAGTGTTTATAGGATACTACTTGCTGATATGCATTGAAAGACTAAGTCACCAAACATTTGATAGCAAGTCAGCAACCGTTTGGGTGTTAAGCTCTTGAATCCGTTACAGGCGTTACTCAGAGGGGATCTTATCCCAGCTCCAAAGCCTCGACCCACAAATCCAACCTCGATCGGACAGAGCGTGCGTCATATCACTGTGTTGGTATCCGGGCCCCAGTTTTGACATGAAAACCGGTGGAGTTATTTACAAGAGGAAACGACCCAAGTCACAGAGACTCATAAACGACTGCTTTTTATTCAAAAACTTTAATTATTATCATTAAATATGAATTTAAATTTTTCAGTATTTTAGTACTACTCATAAAACGTTTATAAGTAGTCTGTCACCTTCAGCATAGCAAACGCTGTCGAATGTTTTTTGAATCAAGTCTAAAGGACTTGTAGAAGCAAAGTTATAGCCGTTTGAAGATTTCGGCCTACTATCATCAAATGGTCAGTCATGCTATACTGACTAACCTATAAGTCTGACACCTTAGCTGATATCAGCAATGTAAAGTCAGAAGTCCGATATCGGACCTCAAGAGAAACGACTTACCTGTAGTCAGTTTCTCAACTTAGTGAAATTCCTCTCCCGATCCGTTCTTATATACCCTGTGAATATGCAATCGATAAGAGGGGGGGGGACGTCAATGAAATTTCAAAATTTGATGAAAAATGTTTTGGTGACGGTCCCAGGTCGAAATTCCACACTTTGGAAAATTTTCAAATTTTTACCCATACAAAGTCACTCTGACACTTAGGATTTTTTCAGGTAAGCGAGCTCCGACCTAAAATCTTGTAACCGCTCTAACTTTTGAACGAAGACAGATAGGAACAAGCCGATTGTTTCACTGAATTTGTCTCACTCTTAGCTTTCAAACGAGCTATCGCACGACAAAATCCGTCCACTGGAAGCCAAAATCGAAGCAAGCTGTCCAGAGGGGGGGGGGGACGTCAGTGAAATTTCAAAATTTGATGAAAAATGTTTTGGTGACGGTCCCAGGTCGAAATTCCACACTTTGGAAAATTTTCAAATTTTTACCCATACAAAGTCACTCTGACACTTAGGATTTTTTCAGGTAAGCGAGCTCCGACCTAAAATCTTGTAACCGCTCTAACTTTTGAACGAAGACAGATAGGAACAAGCCGATTGTTTCACTGAATTTGTCTCACTCTTAGCTTTCAAACGAGCTATCGCACGACAAAATCCGTCCACTGGAAGCCAAAATCGAAGCAAGCTGTCCAGAGGGGGGGGGACGTCAGTGAAATTTCAAAATTTGATGAAAAATGTTTTGGTGACGGTCCCAGGTCGAAATTCCACACTTTGGAAAATTTTCAAATTTTTACCCATACAAAGTCACTCTGACACTTAGGATTTTTTCAGGTAAGCGAGCTCCGACCTCAAATCTTGTAACCGCTCTAACTTTTGAACGAAGACAGATAGGAACAAGCCGATTGTTTCACTGAATTTGTCTCACTCTTAGCTTTCAAACGAGCTATCGCACGACAAAATCCGTCCACTGGAAGCCAAAATCGAAGCAAGCTGTCCAGAGGGGGGGGGACGTCAGTGAAATTTCAAAATTTGATGAAAATGTTTTGGTGACGGTCCCAGGTCGAAATTCCACACTTTGGAAAATTTTCAAATTTTTACCCATACAAAGTCACTCTGACACTTAGGATTTTTTCAGGTAAGCGAGCTCCGACCTAAAATCTTGTAACCGCTCTAACTTTTGAACGAAGACAGATAGGAACAAGCCGATTGTTTCACTGAATTTGTCTCACTCTTAGCTTTCAAACGAGCTATCGCACGACAAATCCGTCCACTGGAAGCCAAAATCGAAGCAAGCTGTCCAGAGGGGGGGGGACGTCAGTGAAATTTCAAAATTTGATGAAAAATGTTTTGGTGACGGTCCCAGGTCGAAATTCCACACTTTGGAAAATTTTCAAATTTTTTCCCATACAAAGTCACTCTGACACTTAGGATTTTTTCAGGTAAGCGAGCTCCGACCTAAAATCTTGTAACCGCTCTAACTTTTGAACGAAGACAGATAGGAACAAGCCGATTGTTTCACTGAATTTGTCTCACTCTTAGCTTTCAAACGAGCTATCGCACGACAAAATCCGTCCACTGGAAGCCAAAATCGAAGCAAGCTGTCCAGAGGGGGGGGGACGTCAGTGAAAATTTTTTCTCTCCGATTTCGTTGGAAACATCCTTCCTAACCCAAAATTTCACGTAGATTCCGAATCTGGACTCCGTTTTCTCATCCGATGCTTCGTTTGGGCGCTACACACCAAAACGTCCCAAATTCTAACTCTGTCGTTTTTCGAAAAATGTTGAAAATTTTTTGTCGCCGATTGACTTGAAACTCACCATACAGATAGAGAATTTCACGCTGATTCCAAATCTGGCCTCCGTTTTCTCATCCGATGCTTCGTTTGGGCGCTACACACCAAAACGTCCCAAATTCTAACTCTGTCGTTTTTCGCCAATGTCCCAAAATCTTCAATGGCGTCTCACATCTAAACGAAGACAGATATGAACAAGCCGATTCTTTCAGTGAATTTGTCTCACTCTTAGCTTTCAAACGAGCTATGGCACGACTAAATCCGTCCACTGGAAGCCAAAATCGAAGCAAGCTGTGTAGAGGGGGGGGGGACGTCAGCCGAAAATTTTTTCTCTCCGATTTCGCTGGAAACATCCTTCCTAACCCAAAATTTCACGTAGATTCCGAATCTGGACTCCGTTTTCTCATCCGAACACTCCTTCCACTCGAAACAACCCATTTGCAACCCAACATTCAGCAGATTGCACCAAAAACATCACACACTATAGCCTCAACACTAATCCTGGCGGTCGCCCAAGTCCACCACGACACTCTATCGTTCCAGAGGGGGGGGACTCAGACCCGAAGCACCACGGCGGCCGACCACGACACTCTGCCGTTCCAGAGGGGGGGGGGGCGCCGGTCGAGTGTTTGTCATTTGCTTACTACTCACTATGCAAGCAACCCGTAGAAAGGAATCTCAAAGCAACCATAACTTGCTGTTTCGATGTAAGTGCATAATTCCGACTGGTGGGATGCTCAAGCTATTTATGAACGCGATCGAAAATTGAATTCCATGTATCATCATTGAGCCTGAATCAGGATATGTTCTCGTCGGGAAGTCTGTTAAAGTCAATGCGCCCACGAAAAATCCGAGGTCGTTGCTGAATTAGTTCAAATGATTCCATGTGTGAGTCGTCATCGTCACTTGAAAGAACTGTTGAAATCTGCCATGTCCTTTCGCTTTGTAATTACTTATTCATAGGCCGTTCGGATTTAATGAAAATCATAAGCAAATATTGAAGGAAATCCATTGGATTTCCCTCGAGTAGATTCATAAGCAAATGTTTAAGCAACGCACACTTTTGACTTTCACTGAAAATTTCTATCCGTTGCACTTATGAACTTTTTCAAGCTTATGACATTTCAGTTTGAGTTTTATGCAACGCAAAACTTCAATATAGTTATGACTTTCAATAATAGTTAGGTTATGAAATTTATATGCAACAGGCCCCTGATCATTAATAGAATACAAAAGCTAGTTTTGTGTATAAATATGGTCTGGTGCATTTGCGAATAGTTTTACAAGATGCAAGAAAAATACCTCTTAAGAGGTACTCCGACAAGTTATCATTTTTGTGGTGAAAAAGCCCTGAATAGTCATGTTGTTTGATTGGAAAGAATCAGGAATATTTTGATGTTAAACAATTATATAATTGATATAGTATACAAATTTTTCGGTCAGCATCCACAGACCATCTTCAGGTAAAAAAGAAATTCACTCTTTGAATTTGAATTTCTTTTTTCCTGAAGATGGTCTGTGGATGCTGACTGAAAAATTTTGTATACTACATCAATTATATAATCGTTTAACATCAAAATATTCCTGATTCTTTCCAACATCATATCAAATATCATTTTTGTACCAGAAAGTGATATTCGCAATCTACACAGGCTCGTAGTATTCGTGGCAGTGTATGGCTTGGTGGCATATTATGTCGTTATAACGCTATTCTACATTGCTTGATGTAAAAATTATCGGTTCGCTCTTTTTCGCTTTTTTTAAATTCGAATCTGCTGGGTGGTCTGCACCCCTTTTGTCAGAGCTGACACCAGAGAAAAATCATAGGACATGGTCGTTTCCTTGCATCTGAACTAACGACATACAAAGAACTATAGTAATGCTGGTGGTGCCCTCTCTATATATTAGCCTAAATATATCTGCTTCCTGCATGTCAATTCAGGTGGTAGCCCAATTCACATCGGAGCTAATGCCATGCGAAGGATTATAGGAGATAGGCGCTCCCATCGTGCCCGAACTAACATTAGTGAAGGATAATGGGAGATGGGTGTTTAGAATCTTTCAATTGAGATCCCTTGATATTGCCCACAGATGTGGGCGGCGCCCAATACGCCTTTGCAATACGTTGCGGCGCACTATAGGTACACGTATTGAGCTGTTAGCAAAGGTACGCTACATGAATATAGCCTTTTCTCGAATAGAACTCTAATAGAATCCGCACCTAAATTTGTCACTTAAGATGCTTTTGCTAGTTTTATTATAAAACATCTGCTATTGGAGTGTGACTGCATGTACATATAAGTGTTCATAAGTCGTTTTTAAAATCTGAATGTCAATATTTCTTTTTGTTCTGCAGTTGACCCAGCCATAAGTTCTTGAGTTATAAATATTCAGCATAAAATGCAAATGGATTATGTTCTTTTAATTGCCTTGATCTTTCTTTCAAGTATCATAGAAAAAGACTTCTTGATTAAGAAATACATTTTCGTTGTTAAAAGGGAGTACATTTTCTTATCAAAATGATAAGAAATGATATAATTGATGTTAGCTCAACTGATGCTTCTAGGGATCGATATAAAATGATGAGTAAAATCAAAGTGGTCTTTTCCTGTCTCTTCACCTAAGATAGGCCACAGATTCCACTTCTTGTAAATCTTGTGTCTCGAGTTCCACGGCACTGTTTCTCTTTTTCCTCTTCCATTTCTTCCGCTTCACAATCCGACTCATCAACAATGCACACTATGTCTGTATTTAATTGCTAGAATATCGGGAGGCAAATCATAAGCTCAGAACTTTATTCATGCCACCACGTTCAAATGGAACCCGCACTTAAAATCTAGAAAGATCACTCAATCCGCGAGTTGTATTCGAGAAAATGCTATGTTTGATCAAATGGATGATCGGGCAAATGATTGTTGTAAACTTTTTACGGTGAGGGCACTGATGATTTCTGATACATGAAGCTGATCCAGATAATGCAGCATAGGCCACCTTCTGTTTGAAAATTATCATAGCTAAAATTCTTGAAAGCTAGTCGCGTACTAGTCAAAATCAAATGTGACAAATTTATCGTACCTTCGTAAAATCTTTTGCATAATCAAAAATTTCTCTCCACCATACAATCATTTTTTAATAAATAGCGCGTTGGCTAGATCAATATTTATGCATTAATTTCCGTTTTAAGCGTTGTTGTTCTTAACTATACATTCACACGAAATTTAAGTCCCAGAAAATTATTTTATATCAATGACTATCACAACAATAAAATCAAAATTTCAAGAAGGTGTGATAAATTTATCTATTCTTATTGTGACCAAGGTAGTCCGAGGGTGAAGCACAATGCCCTTAATACGCTAGTGCGCATCCGTAATGTATCTGAAAGTCAGCTACTGAAACATTCTTGAAGTCAAAGGTTTAATAATGCAGAAAATAATGGAAGTTCTAAAGTAAATTAAACGAATATTCTTAGCATCTGATATCATCAACCACCTGCGAAATTTTGTTTGATGATTTCAAAAGCCAAAGCTTCGACTTCGACTCGCTTTGTATTATTACAATAACCAGTCAATGAAGCCTGTCGTAAACCTCCGGAGCTACTTTAAGTGTGATGAATCATGACTATATGCAGGATGAATTTCAAAAACGTATCAATATCTGTAATAGATGTCACAAATCGAGTATACTTAAAATATTTCTATAATAAGAAATATCATAAGACAGTGGGGAACATACCTACTATATGGTGGGGAAAGCTTCAAGTCGATATATGTCAACTACAAAATGTGTAATCATTTCAATTTATCGTCCATGGGCTCTCTCAAGCAGCACATACGCACAATGACAATTACGCATCCTGTCCATATAATGCAGTTGTACAGTATGTTTTAACTATGAACGTGAAACATGCGGCGATTACCCAAGTAAATGTTTATAAGGCAACTATATATTGTAATTATCACAGACAGTTACCGTCTGCGAAAGATGAATACATAACAGACTTACAGGTACCGCAAAAAGTCAGTACGCACTTGAAAATTTTCAAGTTTTCTGTTCTAAATGTCAGCGATCCTTCGGCTTTATAAAACATCGACCGCTCATCGTGTGTTCATTAATAACTGCGTCTGACTTTGTGTATCACTTACATGTAGATGAAATAGATCTACAGGAGGGATAAAGTAGATATACAAAGGAAATATGAAAAATCAATAAATTTTCCAAGTGCGTTTAGACTTTTTGCGGTACCTGTAGAGTGGAGCGCATCTTATGACAAACGGAGCGGATTGGTGAGCCTCCGGAACAGTTCCTTTAGACAAATGGAGCACACCGCCTCAAACTAACATGATGTTGCGGATTGAAGAACCGCCAGAACAGCACAATTAGACGAATCGCCTTCAATCGACAAATGCAGCCGATAAGAGAGCTTCCGAACCTGTTCGGCTAGTTTCAGTATATAGACGAATGGAGCGAAGCGTCTTTTAGACTAATGGGGTGAACCGCCTCCAACCAAAGAATGCAGCTGATTGGAGGTCCCCAGAGCGACTCCAGTAGACAAACGGAGCGGAGCGCCTCCAATCAGAGAATGCAGCTGATTGGAGGACCCTATAGCAGCTCCAGTAGATAGATGGAGTGTGAAAATGGCATAAACTGTTTGGAGGAACTCCAACTCAAGTAAGGCAGATTATGTTCATTCGCAGTACCGTTAACAGGATGATTCCTCTGATTAGTCGGAAAGCAGTTTTAGATGTTCACGGTGATGGACTACCGGTGAAGGTTTTGGGTCTTCCTCATGAAGTTCATCCCTATATTTCTTTTTGTCCGTTGTTGAATGTCACTTCCACTGCCTATGAGACAAGTTTCGCTTTCATCGCTTGAATGAAGCACGAGTGGTTAAAATAATGAATGATTGATATATCACATGCAATTCATTTGATAATTTGAATGTGAATGATTAGAACATGAATGTTTGATATGTTTTAGCAGATGAAGAAGCAACTAAGTTCTACAAAATAAAGAGCCGGTCAATTGTCCTGAAAGGAAGAAAAATGCCGATCAGTTATAAGACATTGAAATAGAATCAGCGAATTTCCGAAACAATTCAGAATGACAATTGAAGAGTTTTTTACTTCGTATCGCTCTGGAATATTCCAGGATTTTGAGGCTTGAATCCTGATCGCCACCCTGTGCACAGAGATTGAATAACGTGCTTTCTTCTAGGGGTATACCGATCAGTGATTTTGATAATTGCCCGATTATTTCTTTTAAATTCATCTGAAATCGACGTTTTCCATAAAAGTGCTGATTTAGTTAAGGGAAGCTTAACAATAGTAAAATGCACCAAATAAGAAGTAAAACTGGTCCTGAATGGTCCAAGCAAAAACCGCTGTGATGCCAACCTAGTCATACGCTGAATTGAATAATTTTGAACTTTTCTTCAAGTTTGCAATCTTGATTTGGTTGTTTTTGTTTCAAAGCACTTCGTAGAGTTTTGTTAATTTAACATTTATGTTTTCTCGGCGAAACACGTTCCTAATCTGTTTGTCTACTGTTTGTCTTATAATTTGTACGGTTTGGAATCATGTCTGTCATGACGAATGCTAAAATCATTACACATTCATGACTAGGCTATTAGCTTCCTTGACACACGCAAAATCGTCTACCTAGAAATTCTGTTAATGGATTTAAAGGCCAGTGAGTTATGTACAGAACGACAAAGTCATGGCGAAATATTTTTGCGATATATGGCTTCAGAGCATTTAATGGCGGAATAAGTTATTGATAACATATATTTCCCTTGCGGGCGCGAGTCATAATTGCGTTTTGAAAAGCAAGCACGTGTTTGCACATTTCTATTTTTGAATACATTGTGTCTACGAATATGAAAACACTCGTACACTTGTTACATAAATCCAAAGTTGCATATAGTTGGTGGCGATGTACATTAGCCTATGAATACTCATACATGCATGTCTTTATTCTGAACAAGAAGACAATTTATGTGAATCTTGATAATACAAATTGATTGCTGAAGGGTCATTCGACGCCATTTCAACTAATTTCAAGAAATCTGTGTGCCTGATCTCCTCAAAATTAGTCTATATATCGCTATATTTCCGATCCGTGGGTCTATCTAGAAGAAATCCAAAATATTTCATTAAAATTCGAACTGCTTCCACTATTTTGGCACGTTTGAAATTCGAATAAATCGAAATTTTTACAAATTTCTGCGAAAAGTTGGGCTTCTTTCACCAGGCACACCTCTGGTCTCCTTATAAATATGAACCTGATTTTGTCGATTACAGACGTGTGGTGCCTGTTGTAAAGCGACCTTTCAACTATTACTGAGAAAAAATCCTCAGCATTTTCAAAATCAGAAAAATTTTGGAAATATTGACAGTCTGATTATTTTTTGAAAAAATTGAAAGACAGTCTACTTAGCGTCAATTTCTTATGTGTGGAGGGATGTATGAAGAATGGTTCAAAAATATTTCAAAATTTTTTCCAATGTGGATAAGGTATTTTGAATTTGTTAGAAATCAGTGACTTTCTAAAAATAGCTCATTTCGTCTACGCGATCGTGTCTCGCAATCGTAGCGAGTAAATGGATCTTTGGGGGTTAAATGGCTCGATATTGGCAATCTAAATCCATCAGATTATCTATATAATTATATCAGGAAAAAGGTATATTTTGAATTTCAAATTTAATTAAAAATTGATTTAAATTGCGTCTACTTACAAATGTAATGACAGCAGTACTCCTAGTAATAATGAAATAATGAAATCTTTATTGGCATACAAAGGGCGGTACGCGCATTACAGAGAAGAAACAATACAATTCAAAAGGATCAAGTAAACATCAATCAGATGGAGAGTTATCGACAGAATTTGATAAAGGATTTCGCAAGACGTCTAGTTCTGGTCCTCATTGGACACGAATTTCTGGGGGTGGGCTGTCTGCTGTTGAACATAATCCGTAGGGAATGATCTTCTTCTGCTGCAATCTTTCGAAAGAACCTCCTACAAATACGATCACCAGCATCGATGAAAGTCTCAGACACCATCGAGGACCCAGTCATAATCTTGAATGCCCACTTTTCAATTTTGCGAAGTTTTTTCATGTCACAGTCGTTTGCATTTACGAAACAAGGGTAGGCATAGGTCATCACTGAGCGAATCAGGGCATCATATACGTGTGTCATGACTTTTCGGCTGCATCTGGCCCGTCTAAGATTTCGAAGAATGTACATGCGTTTCGAGCATCTCCTCGATACATCCGACAAGTGATAATTCCATTGAAGAGAACTTGTAAATATAACTCCTAAAACTCTTGTTTTGTCGACTGATGTTAAAAGCTCTTGGCCAATATGAATCTTATCTAGAAGAAGGTCCCGCTTTGTTTTAATATCCATCACCGAACATTTGGAAATATTAAGAGGAAGGCCCGTCGAAACAGACCAAGATGCGATGTTGTCCATCTCATCTTGCAGCAAGTCCTCACTTTTATGACGCACAAAATGGAGTAGTGAGAGATCATCAGCGTACTTGATTATTGTTGAGTTCTCATGTATTGGTTGGAGGGAAGCAACGGAGACGCAGAACAGCAAGGGTCCCTCAGAACACTGCCCTGAGGAACGCCACTGATAACACCTGCCCAGTTTGAGATCTTTTCATTAAAGACAACTCGCTGCCTCCTGTTGACAAGAAAATTATGTGTCCATTGAATGAGTTCTCGTGGTAGTTTATGTTGCATGAGGGATTGGATGACCATCTGGTGTGGAAGTTTATCGAATTCCTTACTAAAGTCAGTTGACAAAACACGAACCGCTCCCGAATCCTCGTCAAGGAAACTGAGGATCTTGTGATTTAAGAGAGTCAAAGCCGTCGAGGTGCCACCACCAGATTGAGGAATGTAGGCAAACTGAGAGCTGTCGATATCTTTTACATACGGAATTATCCAATGCTTAGCCACTAACTTCTCGAGTATCTTTGACAAGATGGGTAGTAGTGAAATGGGACGAAAGTCAGAAGTAAGTTCTGGTTTGGAGATTTTGGGGACAGGAGAGCTGTTCGCAACTTTGAAACATTGAGGTACCTGACGAGTAGATAAACTTGCATTACAAATATGTGTTATAGCAGGGGCAAGTATATGAGAGAATGACTTGAATATGTAAAACGGAATGCCGTCAGGGCCACAGCTTTTCTTCTTCAGATGTTTCAAATGGTACTCAACCTCGTCGGAGGAGACAGGCAACGGGCATGATGGAGCTTGATCTAAGGTTTGGAGGGAAAGAATGTCGCACTGTGATAATGGAACGTCTGGAGGTTGCTGCGTCGAAATGAAATAGTCACTGAGATTTTGGGCAGTGATCTCACTGTTATTGTTTACAACCAAAGATCTACGCCCGATCAAGTTGATGTTATTCCACGCGTTTTTAGATGAAATATCACGAATAGATGAGATGTATCGATGTTTTAGGTGTCTGATGTGGTCGATTACTTCTTCACGGACACGCTGGTATTTCAATAATTTCCCTTCAGAGTAGGCTTTGTCACGTCTGTTTATTAGGAGTTTTAGGGATGGTTTGGACCAAGGCGGGTCTGTGGATCGAAATCTGACAGTCCTTGTGGGTAAACAAGCCTCTACGACCATTTTGATACTCTCCAGTAGTGCCTCAGCTTGTTGATCAATGCTTGAGCCAGCATCCTTACAAATGGATAACCAATCAATGGAGCTAGCCGTCTCTGCGAACAAAGCCATACCTCTCTTAGAGACACCGCGTACAGATACTTTCCTTGAGATAAATTGTCTATCAGGGCTAGGTTTCCAGGAAACAGCAGCATGATCTGATCGACCAAAGGGCGGAAGGATAGCTGCTGTTGGGGCATTTTGTGCTGAGGAGAAAATTTGATCAAGAGTTCGACCTGCTCTGGTAGGATTATCAACATGAGTGCTCAGTCCAGTGAGTTGACAGAGGCGTTCGGTTTGTTTGTTGAGATCATTGAAATCTCCACAGATAATTACGTGTACTGGGTTTAGATTCAGGTGGGAGAAGTCAAGAATATCTAACATGGCGTCGATGGCATTGTCGTCCTTAGAGGAATTATTCCAAAACGGATGATAAACACATAAAAGTAAGGTCGATAGAGTCTCCATAAATATAGAAAGGATTTCAGTATCACAAAAGACGAGGAATGGGACGTCAATGTTATCAATAATCCGGCATTTTAGGTCGCAAACAAATGATCCCGCCGCCGCAGCTATTCCGATCTTTTCTGTAGCACTGATAGTTCTTGATTTCTAACGATGAATCAGATGTGGAATCGTCGAGCCAAGACTCCGTAAAAGTGGCAATATCAGTTTTGGAAAGGGTTACACGGCGTTGAATTTCATCAAATTTGTTATTGATCGATCTTACATTTGCCAGGAGTAATGAAGGAATGCGGGGAGGTAAATGACGAGGGACACATTCACTTAAAGGCTTGTTGCTACTCAATGGAATTAGAATAAGGCATGGCTTCGGCCTAATTGTGATATTCTGGCTGGCAGGAGTATCGTTGTTTGTTCGGCGACAAGAAACTACGGGAATGTGCTCAGTGAATATACGAAAATACTTAAGCTGTCTTTTGACTCTGCGAGGGACGCAAACACAGGAGGACTGCCGACGAAGAGCTAAGAGCTGATCTGATGAGTAACGAATAACGGACATGACGGACAGTAGACGGTGAGATACAGAGAGCTATAGACACTGGCTATTGAGTGAGCACACACACAAAAAAATGATGTTGCTGAGGAATCGAACATTGTTCCTTCCAAACAGGAAGCTGTGGCAGTATCCCCTACACCACTCGAGCGCATCAGCTGCGGCGTTTGTTAGATGTGCATATGCTAAGAGTCTTCCAGTCGATGAATATGCGGGTGTGTGTACGCGGTAAAATCAGCTGATTGAGCGCACGCGCGAACACACACACACCGGTCTTACTAACGTATGGCGAGTATGACGATAGTAATGGGCAAAAGACCGTTCCAGGACCACCTAAAATTCAAAAAAATAGTATCTTTAAAAACGACATAAATTCATGAATTTGAACCCTTTTTCAGGTTTTTAAGACCTAAATATATGAATTTAGTCCATTCAAAAAGTACCATTTTTTCAAAAATAGTACTTTTTAAAAACGACATAAATTCATGAATTTGAACCCTTTTTCAGGTTATGAAGACCTAAATTCACAAATTTGGGCGTTTTTAAAAATACCCAATTTTCAAATTTTTCAAAATCTCAAATTTGAGAATTACGATTTTCACCCCCGCCAAAATCATGACCGTTCCAGGACACCGAAAATCATAAAAGTTGAGAATTTCAAATTCATGAATTTTATCCATCTTTCAGGTTTTTAAAATATATCATGTGACTAATAATATTTCTTTAAAAATGGAAGAAACAAAAGTGGATGAAACAAAAGTGGAAGGAACTTCAGAAATGGAAGAAACCGCAAGAATATATCCTTCGTTATCTCAATTAAACTTTTACGGAGCAGCGTGACTTCTTTCTTTCTTTCTCTCTCTCTCTCTCTCGATCCTGTCTGTTACAGGAATATTGTATTCACAATGACATGCATTCTTTAAAACAATTGCTTGTCATCAATGAGAATAATTCCCATATGCTTTTAATAGAATGACCTTGAACGCTAATGGAAAAATACACCAACTATCGAACCATGTCGACAGCCATGTCGACAAACTTTCTGACATCGGTTCGACAGTTGGTGTATTTTTCCATTCAAACCAATGTCGCATGAATGATTGTTATGGAAACCAAAATGAAGAGAAATGCTCATTCATTTCTCTTCTCTCTCATATGTCTATTGTGTTTAGATTGTATTTTGTTCTTTTGTTCTCATAGTGTGAATGAGATTTCACAACCCGTATCATGAGCTATTGTCTGTGATTTCCTTCACTCGTATCAGCTGACACAATTTTAGCAGCTGCTACACGGCAATTCTTTTGAGAAAGTTCTGAAATAGATTTTATTCCATTTAAAATGAGAAACATCAGGGACTTCCAAAAAATATACAGCAAACAAAACCACATTAAATTTCGATTTAAATGAGATTGCTAAGCAATTGGGAATAAAGAATTTTCACATATTGATGAGTAATGAATTACTATTGATAAAAGATGTGCGAAACACTAACTCTATTAATACAATGCAACAATGGAACGTTTAAATTTAGATTAAATTAAATCATTTCAAAATTGAATAAGTAGTAAAGAAAGACATCATTAGAGACCAGTTTTAAATCAATACCCCCCCAAGTAGTAAGGAAAGTCATCATTATGAAACAGTTTTAAATCAATACCCCCCCTAAGTAGTAAGGAAAGACATCTTTAGAGAACAGTTTTAAATCAATACCCCCTCCCTTCTGACTTCTAGGGGCTCCCTTAAGAAATTTTTTTATTATAAAATGAGCAACATAAATGAGTTTTTGAAATTATATGGAACACAAACGACAACGAATTTCGACCTAAAGAAAATCGCTAATCAATTGGGAATAAAGAATTTTCACATATTGATGAGGGATGAATTACAATTCCTAAAAAATAGGCCATCAATAACTGTAAATTTCATAACAAATCTTCATACGTCAAATGAAAAAGGTGTACATTGGTCAGCAGGCGTTAAAAATCATCAGCAGAACTATTATTTTGATCGCCCGGAGGCTGAGAACTATTGGTTCGAGTCATACGGTTTGCCCCCTACAAATGGAGTAAAAGAATTACTTGGAACGGGAACATACAATACGTTTCAAATTCAAACACCAGGCACTACCTATTGTGGACAATTATGTTTATACGTTTTGTACAAATTACAAAAAGGAGTATCATTTCTAGATATTATGTTAGAGTTAAACAATCTATAACTCAAGCGAAGCTAGCTAAAGCGCCACCTAGAGGTTAAAGCTCTGTTTTCTGTAATTCATTTTGATAAAATCGGCCTCTGATATTTTCATCATCTAAATCTTTAATTTCATAAGTAATCGGATAACTTTGATTTATTTTGCAAACTTCAAATATTTCTTTAGTCCAATAGCCAACAAAGCCTTTTTCAAATTTGTTCTTATATTTAAATATTCTAACTCTATCTCCAATTTTAAATTTCGGCTTAAGTTTCTGCAAATTCGGATTACTCTCATTCAAATTATTATTCTCGAATATTTTCTTTCGTACTAGATCAGGGTCGTCAGAAGCATTCTTTGGAGTTTCTTCAATACCAGAATGAACTTTATTATTGTACTCTTCCACAATTCCTGGTAATATCTTCAACCATTTCTGATTTCTTTGCTCAGTAAATTTCTTGAATAATTTATTTTTTAACGTCCGATTGAATCTTTCTATCACTACGGCCTTCCCTGCATTTTCAGTTGAATAAACTGAGCCTTGGCGATGACTTTCGTCTGTTTCAAATAGTGGCTGAACGTTTCTGTTATAAAATTCCGACGTATATATATTCCGACTGTTATAAATGTCACCACCGTAGGTAGTAGCCAAACTTTGTTTGTCGTCGTTACCTTCATAAATTTTACAATTTGAGTTTTTATTTTTGTTTAATAGATAATTCAATAAATCTAAATTAGAAATTTTTAATTTAATTAAATTTTCGGAATTTTTAGAATTCATTTTAAAAGATAAAAAAAATTTAAAAGATAAAATAAAATGAATGTTTTACCGAAAAGAACCAAAGGTTCTGAGGTTATTACCTTATCATACTAGGACTTAGATATATTCCAGAACCATCTTTTGTTTCTTTAATTTCAATTAAATCATCAACATTGTGGAGAATATTTTTAAGAACTCGTTTTCCTTCATCAACTAATTTTAATTTACTAATAAAATTATCTACTATTCCTTCTCCCCTAGCAACTTTCTCTAACTCTCTGTTATGACGTTTTTGTTCTTCTAATGCTGCCTTCTCTGATTTATTTTTATTTACTGCTTGGACAATACCAGCTGTCCCACCTGCAACACTTCCTGCTCCAGCTATGCCACCTATTATTAGTGGAATTAATGGGAGAATCCCGCCATTCTTTTCTTCTTGTAATTGAATATTCTCTATCATTGGTTTACTTATGTAATACTTTTTTTTGTTAATCGTAATAGTTTTAGGGGTATTTTTGTCAACAATATTTCGTAATTTTAATTCAACAGTTTTATTATTAATATTACTTTTCGCTTGCGACATTTTTAATAAAAAAATTTTAAGTTACGAAAATTTTAAGTTAAGAATTTTAAGTTAAGAATTTTTAATCTATTCTAGTTATGAAAAAATTTTAAGTTACTAAAAAAAATTTAATCTATTCTAGTTATCAAAATTTTAAGTTATCAAAAAAATTAAATTAATTAAACGACGAAGTCTTGGGCTTTAGCCTATCGGACCAAAGGTCCTCAGGTTACTAACCGATCCTAGACATCTTCCCATTAAGAACTTCAATAGAATATTTTGTATCTTCAAGCAATAAACCATAAGCCATCAATGAAGTTGTGGAATCTTTCTTTTCAATATTAATTGTTACATCACAACCAGTCTTGATAATATCTTCAGATTGTGCACTTAAATCGAAACAGAAAACAGGATATAAATGTCTCCAATCTCCAGGAGTTAATTGTGGTTCAACTCCAAATTCTATACAAAGATTTCGATAAGAATCATATCCTTCCATAAATTGATTATTGCTATCGTCAAATCTTAATGGATCAATTGGATAACGGGTTTGATTTAATGAAACTTGTAAACTTCGAATTGTATTAATATGGAAGAGATTATTGTTCTTATCAAAACTTGGAGAATTATTTCTTTGAAAAGTTAGTAATAAATATCTTGGAGTATTCGCAGTTCTAGTAAAATGCCAGTTAAATCTTTGTTCGGAAAAAGTTACTGAACTAGCAGTACGCTTTAGAAAATTTACTGGAATTGGTTTGTTAGTATTTAATCTTTTTGCAATAGCTGTTTCAATCTCTAAACTAGGAGTAATATGCTTAATCCACCATTCAAGTCTATCAATTTTTAAATATGCTTTTTTTCCAGTCTTACCAAAAAAGATTAATTCATTATTTGCTGTACGATGAATTATTAATTTAAATTTTAATTGATATGATATTTTATCATAATCTAAATATCCGAATAATGGAGACAATGACCAATTTACTGTCTGTTTACTTTTTTTGTTAAATTCACGTCTTTCTTTATATGCATCATTATTTGTTTTATTTAAATGTTTTGCAATATTTTCTACATCTTTCGCAATTCCTGCTGCATCTGTTCCAGCGTGAGTTAAATCATCAACAATTATACCATCATTAGTATCAGGAAACCAACCTTCGATTTCATACTTTTTATTATTTTCACCAATTGTTACAAATCTAAGCATTGTATCAATTACACCTGGAGAATCACTTATTGTTTCTATATTTTGAGTTGCAACATCTAAACGCATTTGTGTAAATAATCTTGGAAAGAAATTATTCTCTAGTGCAATATTATCGGTTTCTGGTAATGGTGTTGTAAAATTGGCATCACTATACAAAGAATATTCACAGTGTAAAAATGAATCAGGTAGATATAAATAACTCTGCTGATTATCAACTTCAAAAATTAAATCACCTCCAGTATTTACTCTACTGGAAGATCCGGGATTCATAGCAATTCTTATATAGTCATTCTTTTTTTGATTGTAACTGACGAACGGAGGATCGTCTAATCTAAATTTATTTTCGATAAGCGAAGACATTTTTATAAAAAATAATTTGACTTTTTTTTTCTCACAGACAGAAAAAATTCTGCTAAAATAATTTTACTAAAAAAATTTTACTAAAAAATTTTACTAAAAAAAATTTTACTAAAAAATATATTTTAGAATTTTGCTAGACCAGCTCCGCTACAGCTTTGCTGGTTAAACCGAAGGTTGCTACTCACGCCATTTCCTCTTATTTCTTCAATTGTTTTTTTATTATTTTTATTTTCATTATGTTTACTATTAGACGGAGCTCCGCTCCTCAAGGTTTCACCCCCCACAGCTATGTTAGCAATTTTGTTTTTTGTTTCCTCTGAAAGTTTTTTTAAATTTTTTAGTTCTTCAGAATCATTCCTAAGTTTACGAATAGCTTCTAGTTGTTTTAATTCGTTTTGAGACTTAACAGCATTTGATATTGCACTAGCTGTACTACCTATAGCAGCTGCTCCTTTTGCAGCAGATGTAATCAAATCTTTATTATTTTTAATTAAGTTAACGATACTTCCAATACCAGAAAAGATGCCAGCCCCTTCTTTTTGAACGGCACCTGCGGTGCCTAAGAACTTTTGTGTTCCGACAGTTTCTACACTATCATAATGGTACACAGGTTTCTGAGATGGTTCATGAGCAATTTTATTATTTGATGCAAAATGTTTAAGATTGTGTTTATAAATTATAGGCATTTTTTAGGATTAAATTTGACTTTTGGGAAAAATATCTACGTTCGGCTAAAGCCTCGAGGAGCTTCGCTCCGATTAAGATTTACGTTTGTGAATGGACAACAACTTCGAGATAACTTTATTAATTGACTGTTGCACTTTATTTATTGCGTCAAGCAGCGTGTGATGTACTTTAATTTCTTTTCTATTAACTTGCATTTTCTCCTGATTCATCGTCAATGCCGTTTTAAGTGCATTTAACTTAATTTTAAGAACATCTAATTGTCTTTTAACAGAATCTAACTGTTCTTTATTTTCTTTAGAGTTTTCTTGTAAATTTTTCTTTAATTCATTTTCTAAATTGATTTTCAGATTTTTCATTTTATCAACTTTTTCATTAAGTGAGTTTACTTCATTTATTATTCTATTCATCTTTTTCATTTGTTGAGTAATTTTAGAACTTAATTCATCAACACTTTTTTGGAATGTAGTTTGTAACTGCTTTAAATTTTTTTAAATTCTTTCAGGAAGTTTTTCTATTTCATCTTCTAATTGTTCTTTTAACATTTTTATCTGATGTTTATTTTTAATTACAGCAGATTTTAACTTTATAGAAAGTAATATTAAAATTTTTGATTGTTCTGAAATCTTTTTAAAAAGTTTTGCTATATCTGCTTCTAGCTCTCTATCCTTTTTATCAAGTTTTAATAATTTTTCGTTTAATGATTTGTCATTAAGTTTTAGCAACTTCAATTCATTCATCAGTGGAACCAAAACATCGTTTATATATTTTTCTTTTAAGTCATTGATTTGTGTATGAACATATTGTTTATTTGTTAACTCTGTATTTTGTTGCGGAAGAATAGAAAGATGCAATGGTCCAGATAAAACGTCTCCAGTTTTCATGATATAATTTTCTATCTCTATTTCTAATTCACGATTATTCGGGATATATGCACCTCCACCAACATTTGGTAACATCATTTTTTAACAATAAAAAAATAAAATTTTTTCTAATAAAAATAAAAAAATAAAATTTTTTCTAATAAAAATAAAAAAATGGATAAAGCAAATTTAAAAAAATTATATTCGCCCGCATCATCCTGTTCTTCTTATTCGACGAGATCAACGGGATTTGAAAATAAATGTTTTGATAATAATAATAATAATAATACTATTACAAATCCATGTATAGATGTTAATATTTTATTTCAATTACAAGCCGAAATATTTAGAGAACAGACTAAAGGTTTACCTTCTATAGAAACTAATTATTGTTTATTTCCGGGGGATCCATTTATTAAATTTATGGATATTGTTAGTAAATATAATGATGTAGCTTATGTGGAATTAAATAAAGAAAATATGGTTATAATAGGTCATAATAATGTTTATGGTTTTGTTAGAGCAGTTTTGCCGATTAGTAATACTGATTGGATAGAAACTAAAATTATTAATTATATCAATATTAAAGAATTAGTTAAAAAATTAAAATCTTTTTCCAAAGAAAAAATTAGATTATTTGTTGACGATCAAAATCAATATAACATTCACATAGAGAGTAAAAAACATAATGAAGAATTATTATGTCAAGTTTATTATAGAGACACAATTTATAAACAAGAAACATTAGAAATGCCGCAAAGATATGATGATGATACGTATATAGGATTATATTCAAACTTAAATATTAATTTGTTAAAATCTTATATAAATGGTTTAGCTCAACAAGAGAAAATTTATATGTGGTCTACACCTTATACTATTAACAATGACCATAATCATAATAAACGAACTGAAGGTTCTAGGGCTTTGCCCGATCTTAAAGAATCTTATGATAATAATGATGATTCCGAAACATCTGAAAAAGGTGTAAATGGTAAAAAAGGTTATAAAAATATTAGTAATTATAAAAATTTATCTAAATTTCATTTTCTTACAATTGAAAATAATAATGATGGTATAGTTGAGGATACTGTTAGACAACTATGTGTCGGGTCTACAAAATTTAAATTAGGATTTACATCTAATCAATTTAAAATTTTATCATCTTTAATAAAAGTAATGGTATAATGACAGTCCCAGGACACCATAAAATCCAAAAAAAAATATATCTAAAAAATGACATAAATTTATGAATTTAGACTATTTTTCATGTTTTTAAGGCATAAATATACGAATATAGAATAAAAAAAATGTATCATAAAAAAATATATTTAAAAAAATATACCTCCAGAAAGAGTCCGATATAAAAAAAGAGAAAGAGTCCGTATACTGAAAAGAGATTTATAAAGAAATAAAAAAATAATAAAAAAATGTAAAAAGGGTTTTTTGTTAGTTGATATTTTTTCATATACTAAAAGGAGTATAGGAAAGAGTCCGATATAAAAAAGAGAATCATGAAAAAAAATAAAAAATAAAAAATAAAAAATATTTTTATGATAAAAAAGATATCTTAAATAGTACTAAAAAATAAATGTATATCTTAAATAGTACTAAAAATAAATATTATATAAGTGAAAAAAATAAATATTATATAAGTGAAAAAAAATATATCTTAAAAAAATAAAATATATAAAATAGTCCGGAGGTAAAAAGAAATATATAATATCATATAAGAAAAAATATTTTTTATTATAAAAAATGAGGGAAATGAAAGAGTTTTTTAAAAGATATGGAACTCAAACTACGACAAATTTTGATTTAAAGAAAATCGCAAATGAATTAGAAATAAAGAATTTTCATGTTCTAATGAGAGATGAACTACAATTTCTAAAAAATAATCTAACAGGAACTGAAGGATCAGATCCATTAATAACTGTAAATTTCATAACAAATCTTCATACGTCAGATGAAAAAGGAATACATTGGTCAGCAGGTATTTTTAATAAAAATGGAGATAATTATTATTTTGATTCATACGGACTTCCACCTACGAATGAAGTAAGAGAAATACTTGTTAATGGAATTTATAATACATTTCAAATTCAAAAACCGGGAACAACTTATTGTAGTCAATTATGTCTTTATGTTTTATTTAAATTCCAGGAAGGATTACCATTTCTTGATATCATGCTAGAATTGAATAAGGGAATTGAACAAACCGTAGGTTCTATGGCTACGCCTAATAATAAAAATAATAATAATGATAAGGGCGCTTGGTACTATTAGGTGAATAGGAGACAAATGTACCAAGCGCCCTCCTATATAAATTTTTTATAGTACACAGCGCCCTTAGGCAGTCATTTGATATCTATGACATTCCCAAACTTATGGTTCTCTGAGGATATAGAGGGAGTGGTCATGTATTAAAAGGCACATTGGGCTCTCGGACTTTTTTTGTTTTTTTGGAGCGGGAGGAACATTTGAAATTGGGTCATCGAATATTTAATAAGGGCGTCTGGTACACCATTTCTTTCTCAATAGTTATGGAAAAAGGGCGCTCTGTACATTTTTTCAAATTCGCTGTACGTCTAAGCATAAAGGCATATGAACGTCTGTACGACGATTCTTCCATATTTTCTGATCTCTAACCATGCAAGATAAAATTAGACATCGAGAGTAGGAGGTGGATCATGTGACGTAATCATTTGCGCAACCAATGAGATCGCAGTCATTGAGAATGAGTTCTTGGAAGTAAAGTTATTCTAAGAATTGATAGCAGAGGCATTTATTCTTTCGAAGTCATGACAGACAGTGATTTTTCGGACTGGGAAGGATTCATGACTCAGGTCGATACCTGGGAGCAGGATCAATCCATTGTTGTGGACAAGTGTGGCAATTTTGAGTGTTCGGTCGATGATGATCAACCTTGTCATTCCGCTGACGTCGTCGAGGAACAGTCCCGTGGGCGACAACAAATTCGACAGCCTTGTTACAAAACACGCTCTCAATTTCAAAGAAATAAAAGAATACGTTCAATTCCAATGTGTGTCTTGTGCAAGTCCAAAGTTAAGAAGATGCGAAATCACCTGAATCAGACAAGAATTCACGGTGAGCTCACTACATCTGACAAGAAATTTGTTTTGTCGTACTACAGAACTAGAGATTGTAAGAAAGTATATCATTGCTCTGATTGTTGCTTGAGATTCACAAATAACAGAAGGCATGACCGTACTCATTCTATCATTCTTATTAAAGACCCTCAGTCTTTTGATCAATTCCCCGGCCATTTGAAGAGTCAGGCCGAGCGACATTCGATGACAAGCACTCGAGCGAAAGATATAGTATCAAGTTTTATTGACCATAAAGTGAATTTGTTGCTTGCTTCGGGTGTGAATGAAACATCCGCAAAAAACAAATATTCAAAATATCTGAGAATATTTTTAGAAAATGTTTTTGCATCATCGAAAAACATGAAAAATGCACATGTCTTGTCATCAATTGTGAACAAATACTCAAAGAACTCAGCTTATAAGCCTATAACAATAGTTTTGTTCCTTGCACATTTGACAAATTTCGTCAAATTCGTGGAGAGCTATCACAAGTTCCATGATTTCTCCGTTACGCGTTGGTTCAGCATAATTCGAGAGGTAAAAATGGGATTTAATAAAAAAGCACAGCGAATGAAAAAAGGTGAACAAGACAAAATGTTTGCTAAGGTTCCTTCTTCAAGCATACTTTCTCATGTATTGATGAAATCTAAGGCAATGCTTTCAAATGAAAATGCGAAACTATCATTCAGGGTTCAAAAGGCACTAAATTTTCTGATTTTGCAAAGCAGATTGAACTGTAGGCCAGGACCGTTGCTATCTCTCGAAGCAAAACAGTTCCAAACTCTGCAAAAAAACGTCCCTGTTGTCTCAAAATCTCACAAAACCGATTACAAGTATAACGTCAGGATAATAGTACAAAAAGATCAAATCATCTGGATACGCAAATTACTTGAGAAGTATGAGGAACGTTATAAAAAGAAACCTGTGCTGATTTTTGGAAACTCCAAAGGTGAGGTAGATACTGGTATATCCACGATGATTAATCAAACAGTAAGGCAATATATCCCATCTGCCGCTGGATATGACTTTTCACCTACAAGTATTAGAAAAGTTTGGGACAGTCTTATCGCAACCACAAAGAACGATATACCTACTGATATCATTCAAGCCCACTATGAGCAGACGGCTCATAGCGAGAAAACTGCCCAAGAGAATTACGTGAAAACTTCATTCAAGGACAATTTCATCAGACTAACGGAGTTCTATACAAAGAAACTGGAAGGAGGAATCAATGAAGAAGATGGTTATTTGACAAATGATGAAACAGTTGAAACAGGTTCAAAAGCATTGAAAAAGAGTAAGATAGTGAAAGCTTCAGTTGTGCGTACTGTTGAAATCGAAAAACCGATATGCAGTAAAAAAGTTCGAGTTAATAAAACTGATCAACTCCCAACTAAAAAAAAGAATGCTAGAATGAACACGGTACCTGTTCCTGAACAGTGTAATGTCTCAAGCAGAGCCTTGCGTGTACGAAAGTGTAAAAAGAACGTTAGATATAATGAGTCGGATGATGATGTGTGAAAGGACAATTCTTCATAATTTCTATAGGTTTGATTATATTTGTACACATATTTTGTGTTCTGTATTCATGTTTGTATACAGCTTATTCAGTAATTTTGTAAAGTTATGAATATATGTTTGATATACAAAAATACAGATTCTTCGTTTTGATATCTTCATTGTGGGATTTCGAACTTCAATTGCGTGAGTTAACATAGACAGAGCTAACAATATTTGTTGAACATACATGTAGCAGTATATAATCAGAGTTTAAATATCTACATAAAATTCAAATGCAATCCGGGTTTTTATTGGTGAAACAAATTCAAATATGAGGTGAGCTGCAGATTGTATAATCAAAAACAATGATGTGATGTCAAGCTTGAGAGTAGTCAAATTTAGATAGGTACCACAAGTCTGGATAAAGATAAGAACTACAAAGAAACCTGAATATTTTGATTCTTCAATAAAAAAATTTACGGCTTTTATAATAAGGGCGCCTTGTACACTTCAAGCGTACCAGACGCCCTTATTATTTTTCATGCGTACTAAGCGCCCTTATTATTTTTTTATGTGTACCAAGCGCCCTTATTATTTTTTTTGAGTTTAAATTTTCAAATTCAAACTTGGCCCATGAAAGTACATTAGAAATACCTAATAATACTATCACTATGACTAAGACAGATTGTAACTTTCAAAAGTGTACCAAACGCCCTTTTCTCGCAACTATTGTACCAAGCGCCCCGATTATTCTACCTTTTGTACAAAGAGCCCTTATTATTTTTTTTTGGTGTACAGAGGGCCCTTATCATTATAATAATAATGATAATTAAAAAATAGTAATGATAATTAAAAAAAACTAAAGCTCAGTTTGTTGTAATTCATTTTGATAAAAACGGCCTTTGATATCCTCATTATCTAAATCTTTAATTTCATAAGTAATCGGATAAGTTTCATTGATTTTACAAATTTCAAATATTTCTTTAGTCCAATAACCAACAAAGCCTTTTTCAAATTTATTCTTATATTTGAATATTCTAACTCTATCTCCAATTTTAAATTTGGGCTTACGTTTCTGCAAATTCGGATTACTCTCATTCAAATTATTATTTTCGTTCGAATTATTATTCTCGAATATTTTCTTTCGTATCAAATCAGGGTCGTCAGAAGCATTCTTGGGAGTTTCTTCAATACCTGAATGAACTTTATTATTATACTCTTCTACAATTCCTGGTAATATTTTTAACCATTTCTGATTTCCTTGCTGAGTAAATTTCTTAAATAATTTATTTTTTAATGTCCGATTGAATCTTTCTATCACTACAGCTTTTCCTGCGTTTTCAGTTGAATAAACTAAATCAAATAGTGGCTGAACGTTTCTGTTATAAAACTCAGACCCTTTATCAACAAACAATTTCCTTGGCTTTCTATTAGTTTCTTTAAAGATTTCTTCAAACGCATATTTAACTGATAGACCACTTTAATTTTTTAAAGGTTTTACCCAAGCGTATCGTGTATATAAATCTATAACTGTCAATGCGTATTTGTAGTCCCTTTCATTCGGCATATGAATAAGATCTGCACTCCAAATATCATCTTTATTAAATACTTTTACTTTCAATAAATATTTAGGCTTTCTATATTCTTTATGAATTTCAGATGCATAAACGTCTGACTTATGATTTTCATTTAAACCCTGGCCGAATAATATTTTAGCTTGTAAAGCTTTCTTAACAAACATTCTTTCAATTTTTTCTCTAAATGTAGGATTCTGAATACTATCTAATTCTTGAATCATCTTCGTATCAGCTGCATGTCGAGAACTTAGATCATGATTTCGATAAGCTAAATCATGCCTGTAAGCTGCGGCATCTACTCTATTTATTGGTTCTTCACCTGGTTTCGGATTATTATTCTCATCTAGTCTTATATCTAATCTAGTTCCTGGACCAGTATATGAATGACCAGGAAGATGTTTTTCTTTCGAATATTTACTCCAAATAAATCCAGGAAAGTTTTCTAATGTTTTTTGTATGTCACCACCGTAGGTAGTAGCCAAACTTTGTTTGTCGTCGTTACCTTCATAAATTTTACAATTTGAGTTTTTATTTTTGTTTAAGAGATAATTCAATAAATCTAAATTAGAAATTTTTAATTTAATTAAATTTTTGGAATTTGTAGAATTCATTTTAAAAGATAAAATAAATGTTTTGCCTTATGGACCAAAGGTCCTGAGGTTATTACCGAATCATACTAGGACTTAGATATATTCCAGAACCATCTTTAGTTTCTTTAATTTCAATTAAATCATCAACATTGTGGAGAATATTTTTAAGAACTCGTTTTCCTTCATCAACTAATTTTAATTTACTAATAAAATTATCTACTACTCCTTCACCCCTAGCAACTTTCTCTAACTCTCTGTTATGACGTTTTTGTTCTTCTAATGCTGCCTTCTCTGACTTATTTTTATTTACTGCTTGGACAATACCAGCTGTTCCACCTGCCACACTTCCTGCTGCTGCTATACCTCCTATTATTAGAGGAATTAATGGGAGAATACCACCATTCTTTTCTTCTTGTAATTTAATATTCTCTATCATTGGTTTACTTATTTAATACTTTTTTTTGTTAATCGTAATAGTTTTAGGGGTATT
The DNA here is from genome assembly GCA_907163375.1 of Prostheceraeus crozeri. NCBI lineage: Eukaryota > Metazoa > Platyhelminthes > Polycladida > Euryleptidae > Prostheceraeus > Prostheceraeus crozeri. The sequence continues at coordinate 69,625 of CAJQUW010014636.1, read as the reverse complement.
TTTATCAACAATATTACGTAATTTTAATTCAACAGTTTTATTAATATTACTTTTCGATTGCGACATTTTTTATAAAAAAATTTTAAGTTACTAAAAAAAATTTAATCTATTCTAGTTATGAAAAAAATTTAAGTTACTAAAAAAATTTAAGTTACTAAAAAATTTTAAGTTACTAAAAAAAATTTAATCTATTCTAGTTACTAAAAAATTTTAAGTTATCAAAATTTAAATCTATTCTAGTTACTAAAAAAATTAAAGTTATGAAAAAAAAATTAATTAATTCTAACCATCTTTCCATTAATAATTTCAATAGAATATTTTACATCTTCTAGCAATAAACCATAAGCCATTAATGAAGTTGTAGAATCTTTCTTTTCAATATTAATTGTTATATCACAACCATTTTTAGTAATATCTTCAGATTGTGCACTTAAATCAAAACAGAAAATTGAATATAAATCTCTCCAATCTGTAGGAGCTAATTGTGGTTCAACTCCAAATTCTATACAAAGATTTCGATAAGAATCATACCCTTCTATAAATTGATTATTTGTATCATCGAATCTTAATGGATCAATTGGATATCGTGTTTGATTTAATGAAACTTGTAAACTTCTAATTGTAGTAATATGGAAGAGATTATTGTTCTGACCAAAACTAGGAGAATTATTTTTTTGAAATGTTAGTAATAAATATCTTGGTGTATTTGAAGTTCTAGTAAAATGCCAATTAAATCTTTGTTCAGAAAAAGTTACTGAACTAGCAGTACGTTTTAGAAAATTAACTGGGATTGGTTTGTTAGTATTCAATCTTTTTGCAATAGCTGTTTCAATTTCTAAACTAGGAGTAATATGTTTAATCCACCATTCAAGTCTATCAATTTTTAAATATGCTTTTTGTCCAGTCTTGCCAAAAAAGATTAATTCGTTATTTACGGTACGATGAATTATAAATTTAAATTTTAATTGATAGGATATTTTATCATAATCTAAATATCCGAATAATGGAGACAATGACCAATTAACTGTCTGTTTACTTTTCTTGTTAAACTCCCGTCTTTCTTTATATGCATCATTAATTTTTTTAATTTTTTTATTAATTTCATAAATGTTTTGAAATATTTTCTACATCTTTTGCTATTCCTGCTGCATCTGTTCCAGCATGAGTTATATCCTCAATAATGATACCATCATTAGTATCAGGAAACCAACCTTCAATTTCATACTTTTTATTATTCTCGCCAATTGTTACAAATCTAAGCATTGAATCAATTACTCCTGGAGAATCACTTATTGTTTCTATATTTTGAGTTGAAACATCTAAACGCATTTGAGTAAATAATCTTGGAAAAAAATTATTCTCTAATGTAATATTATCGGTATCTGGTAATGGTGTTGTAAAATTAGCATCACTATATAAAGAATATTCACAGTGTAAAAATGAATCAGGTAAATATAAATAACTCTGCTGATTATCAACTTCAAAAATTAAATCTCCTCCAGTATTTATTCTACTAGAAGATCCAGGATTCATTGCAATTCTTATATAATCATTCTTTTTTTGATTATAACTAACGAATGGAGGTTCATCTAATCTAAATTTTCTTTCGAACGAGAAAGAAATTTTTATAAAAAATAATTTGACTTTTTTGTTTTTTCTTACAAACAGAAATAATTTTACTAAAATAATTTTGTTAAAATAATTTTACTAAAATAATTTTGTTAAAAAAAATTTTACTAAATATAATTTTACTAAATATAATTTTGTTAAAATAATTTTACTAAATATAATTTTACTAAATATAATTTTACTAAAAAAAATTTTACTAAAAAAATTTTACTAAATATAATTTTACTAAATATAATTTTACTAAATATAATTTTACTAAATATAATTTTACTAAAAAAAATTTTACTAAAATAATTTTACTAAATATAATTTTACTAAATATAATTTTAGAATTTTGCTAGACCATCTCCGCTGCTCACACCATTACCTCTTATTTTTTCAATTGTTTTTTTATTATTTTTACTATCACCATCAACAGCTATGTTAGCAATTTTGTTCTTTGTTTCCTCTGAAAGTTTTTTTAATTTTTTTAGTTCTTCAGAATCATTCTTGAGTTTACGAATAGCTTCTAGTTGTTTTAATTCGTTTTGAGACTTGACAGCATTTGATATTGCACTAGCTGTACTACCTATAGCAGCTGCTCCTTTTGCGGCAGATGTAATCAAATCTTTATTATTTTTAATTAAGTTAACGATACTACCAATACCAGAAAAAATACCATCTCCTTCCGTGTGAACTGTTGCTCTATTCTCATAATTATAAATAGGATTCATACGTGGTTCATTAGCAATTCTATGATTTGAAACAAAATGTTTAAGATTGTGTTTATAAATTACAGGCATTTTTTAGTAATAAATTTGGCTTTTAAGAAAATATAAATTATAAAAAATGTTTATTTTTTGTTCTTACTTTTTGTAGATTGGAGTTTTGGTTTAACTTTATCAGGAACTAAACCCGCATCAATCATTCTTTTGATTCTATAATTTTCTTTCATAATATTTCTTTGTTTTATTAACTCTTCTAATTGTTTAATTCTTTTAAAATTATCAGCTCTAACCTTATCCATTTTTAAAATTATATTTGTACTTTTATATTTTGTTAAATTATATTTTTTAAAATTATATTTATACTTTTATATTTTTTTGCAAATTATATTTTGTTAAATTATATTTTGTTAAATTATATTTTGTTAAATTATATTTTGTTAAATTATATTTTGTTAAATTATATTTAAAACTTTTATTTTTTTTATTTGGTATTATAATAAAATCTTTATGATTATTTAATATAACCTTATTATTTATATTATATCCTTGTGTTTTAACCGTTTTTATACCATCATAATGATAAATAGGATTAATACGTGGTTCATTAGCAATTCTGTGATTTGATGAAAAATGTTTAAGATTATGTTTATAAATTACCGGCATTTTTATTAACTTGATATATATATATTCAATTTTTATATATTCAATTTTTATATTTCTTAAAATTATATTTATATTTTTATGATACTATTTTAGGAGGTAGTTAATATTTAAGATAGAATTACAATACTCTTTTAAGATTTACGTTTATGAATGGACAATAACTTAGAGATAACTTTATTAATTGACTTTTGAACTTTATCTATTGCATCAAGTAGAGTATGATGTACTTTAATTTCTTTTTCAGTCATTTCTAATTTTTTCTCACTTTTCTTTAATTCTGTTTTTAAAGCATTTAATTGAACTTTAAGACCATCTACTTTTCTTTTAATAGCATCTAACTGCTCTTTATTTTCTTTAGAGTTTTCTTGTAAATTTTTCTTTAATTCATTTTCTAAATTGATTTTAAGAGTTTTCATTTTATCAACTTTTTCATTAATTGATTTTACTTCAATTTTCAAATGATTTATTTTTTTAATTTGTTGAGCAATTTTAGAACTTAATTCACCAACACTTCTTTGGAATGTTGCTTGTAACTGTTTTAATTTTTTTTTAATTCTTTCAGGTAGTTTTTCTATTTCATCTTCTAATTGTTCTTTTAACATTTTTATCTGATGTTTATTTTTAATGACTGCAGATTTCAAATTTATAGAAAGTAATATTAAAATTTTTGATTGTTCAGAAATCTTTTTAAAAACTTTTTCTAGATCTGCTTCTAACTCACTATCCTTTTTATCAAGTTTTAATAATTTTTCGTTTAATGATTTGTCATTAAGTTTAAGCAACTTTAATTCATTCATCAATGGAACCATAACATCGTTTATATATTTTTCCTTTAAGTCATTGATTTGTGTATCAACATATTGTTTATTTGTTAACTCTGTATTTTGTTGTGGAAGAATAGAAATATGTAATGGACCAGATAAAACGTCTCCAGTTTTCATGATATAATTTTCTATCTCTATTTCTATTTCACGATTATTCGGGTGATATGCACCTCCACCAACATTTGGTAACATCATTTTTAAAACAATAAAAATTATTTCTAATAAAACATAAATAATAAAATTATTTCTAATAAAATAATAAAATTATTTCTAATAAAATAATAAAATTATTTCTCATAAAATAATAAAATTACTTATAATAAAATAAAAATTTTTTTAATAAAAATAAAAATGGTAATGAATGAAATTTGTCAAGTTTGTGGAGTAGATTTTTCAAACCCAACTATGTTGTTTGCTCATATGAAAAATACATCATGTGGAAAAATTAATCGAAGTCACTTTTATAAAAAACAGTATGATCATATTCCGTCTAATAATATTCAGCATAATAATATTCAACCTAATAATCCATTAGAACCACCATTACAAAAATTAAAACATTTATTTATTTCCGATAAAGGACAAAATCTTTATACTGCTAGAATAAATACACCTACACAAAATACATCTAGACAAAAGAATAACAATCCTGTTGCGCAAAATAATTATTTAGAGAATCATCATTATATAGATAACCATAATTATTTAGATAATCATAATTATTTAGATAATAATAACTCTGTTAAAGGCAATACAAAACAAAGTCCTGGTTGTAATAAAACTATAACATCTAAAAATTTAGCACGTCATTTAAAAATATGCGAACAAACAGAAGCGGTTAAAAAAGAAAAAAAAGATAAAATAAAAGATAAGTTATGTGGAAATTGTCATAAATATTTTACAATACAAGGAATTACTAATCATTATAATTCTTGTATAAATTCTAAAAGACAATGTACAACTTGTCAAATCACTAAACCTAAGTCAGAGTTTTATGATAGTAAATATAAGTGTAAGGATTGTTTAAAAGAAAAAGTTAAATGTAGAGGTTGTCAAAAAATTGTATTAAAGAAAAATTTTGTTAGACATGTATCAATTTGTCCAAAACTTAATGAAGATTTTAATCAACGTATGAATGAAAATTTTAATCAACGTATTAATGATAATTTAAATCAAAAGTTAATTATAATTTAAATAAACGTATTAATGAGACCATAAAACAACGTATCAATGAAGATTTTAATCAAAATATTCCAAATCAGAATCAACTTATTAATCAAAATATTCCAAATTAAAATCAACATATTCCAAATCAAAATCAAAATATTATAAATCATCTCAATGTATAAATAATTTTATTAGATAAATAATTTTCTTAGATAAATAATTTTATTAGATAAATAATTATTTTTTATTATCAAAATAAACTAATATATCTTAAATATTATTTTTTATCCAGAATAAAATAAAGAATAACCTATTATTTTGATTTTAATAGTCGGAAGCATTCTGGAAGAGAGGTTAGGGACTCTAGATGCTTCTATTTAGTATAGGACTAAAAATTCATATACATTCTGGAGGTTCTACAGAGGTGAAAACACTCATTGTGAGTGCAAGAATGTGAGTCCGGAATAAATAAATAATAATTCCTAAATTTTTATTTTAAAAAATATTAAATGAATCTAACCGAAAATTTAGAAGATTTATCTTCACCAGTTATAATTAAAAGTAATAAAAGTGATAAAAGTAATAAAAGTAATCTAAGTCGTCATAAATCTCTTAATGCATTAAATGAAATGATAAATAATTATATAAATAACACTGAGTTTCAAGATACACTAACTCCTCAAGAGCCAAATCTAAAGAATATTAATAATAATATATATAATCCTAGATATAATAATATAGATAAGAATATAGATAAGAATATAGATAAGAATATAGATAAAAATATATATAATAAAAAAAATTTTTTCCTTAATTCATCTCTTAATAAAAAAATACCACAATCAGATATTACACGTCTTTGGAATTTTGTAAAATTTCATTGTATAAAAATATTATTAGTATGTATTTTAATATTTTTTATTTATCATCTTGTTATATGTATTGGAAATCAATGGGGTTACTTTTTAACAGATGAACAAAAGAGAATAAATTTCTATAAACAAGAAATAAAAACTTTTAAAGGATGGAAGACTGAGGAGGATAAGATTAAGGATAAAACTAATAATAAAAATATTAAACAAGGTAAAATGTATCAAGAAAATTTACATTTCATTGTTTACGGTAAAACTGGAAGTGGTAAGACTACGTTTATTAAAAAATATATAAACCAATATTATAAGGATGAAACCAAAGTACATATTTTTTGTATGCATACTTCTGAATGGCCAACTTTTACAAACGTCTATAATGATAAACAATTAGATGAATTACAAGATATGGAAAGTTTTGCTGGTACACCTGAAAATAAATCTTTATTAATTTTAGATGATGTTGCAAGTTTATCAAAACAAAAAAATATGTCAGAAATATTTACAAAAGGAAGACATCAAAATATTCAAATAGTTGTATTAGCTCATAAAGCTTGTGATGTAGATAATAAGATTAGAGAAAACATCCAAACATTTTTTACAACTACACAAAATAATGCAGCATTCTTTAATGATATTAATAAAAATTATAAAATGAATATGCCTTTATCATATTATACTCAACATAAATATGGAATAATACGTGTTGATACCATAAGTGAACATATGCAAGTATATGATAAAGATTTAAATATATTAGTAGATACCGAACATGAAATCTATAATAACTCTCAAGATTTTGATATTAGAATGTATGCAAATACAAAACATTTACCAAATCAAGTTCTAGAACAAATAATTATCTTTTTAGAATCTGAAGCAAAAGTACCATTAAAAATTATTCCTGATACATTTTATTTTTATTTCGATCATTATTTAAATACAAAATTTGGTATACCAATACCTAACAGATTACAAGATAATGAAACATTAAACTATTTGAGAATTGCAATCAATGATGTTAGAAACGGTTTAAGAAAAGCAACCCCAATAATATCTGATGTTAAATCTACATTTTCTGATGCCAAATCTACATTTGTTGAAGCCAAAAAAACTTTTAATGATATAAAACCATTAATAAATGATGTAAGTGAAATACTTAATAATTAAACAAATTTATCATAATTTATAAATATTTTTCATCATAATCATAAATATTTTTCATCATAATCATAAATATTTTTCATCATAATCATAAATATTTTTCATCATAATCATAAATATTTTTTCATCATAATCATAAATATTTTTTCATAATAATCATAAATATTTTTATAATTAAACTTAAAACACAATTTTTTTTTCTTAAATTTTATCTAAAAATACAAAAAAATGGAAACGTTTTATTGTAACTTATGTAAAAAAAATTACAAACAAAAAGAAGTTATAAATCTCATTTAAATAGTAAATTACATTTACAACATGTAGAACGATCTAAAGAAGAAAATATATCAAATATAAGTAATTATAGAAATTATTTAGAAACATTACCTGCTGATATAAAAGTTAAAAAAATATTTTATGATTATTCACATTCAGAATATAAAAAAGTTTTTAATAGTGAAGATAAAACTATTCAAATAGAAGGTATTAATGATTCACCAATAACAGATATAAAATATTTATTTAATGAATCTGAGACATCGGAGATATCTTCTGAACATAATGAAACTGATAAAATCTTTTATGATGTATTAACAAACTTTTATAATATATTTAAGAAATCTTTTAAATGTTATATGAATGTAGAAGTACTTTATACAAAAAATGGATCTGATGGAATTCCTGAAGAAATAATACAAGGACATTTTACAAATTCACAAGAAATTCATAATGTAAATGATATACAACCTATATTTGAATCTATGATACTTAAATTAGAAAATTGTATAATTGAAGCCCAGTTACGTGAATCTCGTTGGAGATTTGTTAAAATACTATCTAAGAAAATAGTAATTGATAAATATAAAAATAATACTGGTGGTAGTTACATACCCCTTCCTTTCAGTTCACCACAAATAATCAACATAAAAAATGAAGATGATTATTGTTTTCTGTGGAGTATTATAGCACATTTACATCCTGCAGAATATCATAAAGAAAGACTAAGTCATTACAATAAAGAAGAATATATAAATGAATTTGATCTCTCGGATGGCTTAGATGAATTTCCATATGATTATAATAAACTAATAAAGTTTCAGAAAAAGAATCAAAATTTAATAAAAGTAAATGTTTTTGAATTAAATGTGAATTATGTTTCTATTGGTAAAATTACTCCACTTTACTCAGATTCAAAAGAATTTTATTTAAATAATAAAAATTTATGTAAATTAGAAATAGTATACAATAAAAGAGGAAATTATATGCATCATAATATTATTTACCAAGGAAAGATTATATGTACTGAAAAATTTGAAATTAGTAAAACACTAGCACCAATAATGATTAATCATAATAATTACAAAGGATGTGGATTTCCAGATGATTATGAAATAGAATATAAATCTCTATCATCAGAATATAGACATAAGTTAGATATGTTACCACAACTATATAAAAAACAATATCAACAAGAATATCAACAAGAGTTGCAAATGTTACATAATCAATATTTACAAGAATGCGACAAAGAAGAAACTCTATTATTTGAAAAATATCTTCAAGATAACATGGATCTTGAAGATGAAGAATATTTAAAATGTACGTATAAAATACATCAACATTTTGAGTTACAAGATAAATTACAAAACAATTTAAAAAACAATACATTTGAATATAGTCCAAAAAATATACAACAATATAAAGAATATTGTCAACAAAAAAATCTAAAAGAATATCATATAAGTAAACAAATGTTAAGTAAGGAATATCAAGAACAATATGAAGAACAATGTCAAAAACATTATGAAGAACAATTTCAAAAAAACTATAAAAATCAATATGACGAAAATGTAGAATTATTACAACAAGAATATCAAGACAAATTACAAATATTAAAAAGGGAATTAATGAAACCAGCCCAAGTAAATATATTATACTATCAAGGTCATTATATATTATGTAAAGATATTTCTATATTTACAAAAACTTCGGATAATGTTAATTACCCCTGTCTACAATGTATGACTAGTTATAAAACTGAACAAGCATTAAATAATCACTTATCAAATTGTCAACAAAATGATGCAGCAAAAAATACTTTTGTTAAAGAAGAATATTTAATTTATAATAAATGGCATTACAAAAATAAAATACCATTTATTATATATTGTGATTTCGAAGCATATAATATTAACATGCCAGAAAGTTCCCATAAACATTTATTTGAGCAAAAACCATTATGTTGGGGAATGTATGTTCATTCAAATTATCCTGAATTATTTAAATCAGAATATTATCAATATTATGGTGAAGATAGTTCAGAAATGTTTACAAAGAAAATAGAAGAATTACAAAATTATTTTGCACAATTACTTAAAACAAATATACCAATTCTTCCATTAACGTCTGAACAAATATTACAATTTCATCATGAAAAAAAATGTTACTATTGTGAAAAAGAATTAGGATGTGATAGAGTAAAAGATCATGATCATCTAAATGGATTATATAGAGGTGCAGCACATAATTATTGCAATCTTAATGCTAATAAATTTAAATATAATTTTGTTCCTTTATATTTATATAATGGTTCTAAATATGATTTTCATTTAATAATAAAAGATCTATTTTCATCTGAAAAATTACAACAACTAAGAACCAACGTATTATGTAAATCAGTAGAAGAATATTTTTCAATGCAATTAGGTTGCATTAGAATTTTAGATGCATTTAGATTTTTTACTCCTTATTCATTAGATGTTATGGGAAAAACTTTGAAATCTGAACAATGTAAAATATTAAATAAATATAATTTAAAACTTTGTAGAGGAACAGCAAAACCAAGTACGAACATTTCATTTTTCACCGATATATTTCGCCAGCTCTTTTCAAGGTGTACACTGGAGTGACATTAGTTGGACATGGACACAAAATTCGTCGTTTGATGAGCGTTTACAACTATTGATTAACGGAAAAGAGACACAATTTGCAGACACAGAATGAAAGAAGTCATCAATGAAGGCATGAAAGCTATGACAAATGATACTATTCATAAACGACAGCGGGTACAAAATAAATAAGCTCTAAAATAAAGCTTGGTGATTACGAAGCCAGACAAAGGAAACGGTGTTGTTTTATTGGATAGAGCTGACTATGTTAGTAAAATGGAAGTAATCCTTGGTGACCCGTCCAAGTTCAAACTTGATGATAGCCAGATTGATGGTACCTCGAAGACCGAGGTTAAAATCACAAATCAGCTAAAGCGTTGCATGGATGATGGTGTCATTACCAAAGAGATTTTTGAGAAAGTTAAGCCTCATGGATCTAGAATCCCTCGCCTGTACGGATTGCCGAAAATTCATAAGACTGATATTCCTTTACGTCCAATTTTAAGCATGTCAGGTTCTGCTCAACATGCTTTGGCGAAATGGTTGGCTTCGGTTTTGAAACCAGTCTTGACAGCTGTGAGTGGCTATTCTCTGAAAGACTCATTTACCCTAGTCGATCAGGTGCAAGATTTGAATATTAGCAACAAAGTCATGGTGTCCTATGATGTGGTGGCGCTGTTTACTAATGTTCCACTTTTGGATACCATTAACATGATTGAGGAGATCATCTTAAAGAATGGGTTGACATTGGATATTCCATTCTTAGTTCTCAAAGAGTTGCTGCTATTATCAACAAAGGATATTCAATTTCTTTTTAATGGGAAATACTATCTGCAGACCGATGGAGTAGCTATGGGGAGCCCTCTTGGTCCTGCCCTAGCGAATATTTTCCTTGGATTTTTGGAAAATAAATTATCTGCATCAATAAAGCGACATTCATCATTTTTTGCGCGATACGTGGACGATGTTTTAATGGTCGGGAACAATCGACGCAGCATCGAGACCATTTTTCGGAAATTAAATGATCTTCATCCAAGTTTGCAATTTACGATGGACATTGAAGAGGAGAATAGAATTTCTTTTTTGGATGTCCTGATCACTCGCGGTGATTGCGGATCAGTGCTTCTGTCGATCTTTCGCAAGGGCACGTGGTCGGGATTATACACCCATTTCAAGAGTTGTGTGCCCTTCTCTTACAAGACCGGTCTAATCAGGACCTTGTTTTATCGAGCGAGACGCATATGTTCTCCGCAATTGCTGCCTCGTGAATGTGTGTTTATTCGCCGCACTCTCATATGCAACGGTTATCCGCAAAAGCTGATCGACAAATTCAGCTCGGTATCGGAGGAGTGCCGTGAGTTCGGACCAAGGAAGAAATTGATATCAATTAGAATTCCATTCAAGGGTGACCAGAGTTTTAATTGGATGAGGATGAAGCTCAAGAAGGAGGTGTCAGGTGTGTATCCGGTCGTGGACTTACGAGTAGTTCCAGTTACGCAGCGTCTTTGGCGTCCTCAGTTGAAGGACTCTTTGCCTCCGGAAGCCGAATCAAGCGTCATTTACGAATATAAATGTACTTGTGGAAGCAGGTATATCGGCAGAACGGAGCGCAGACTTGCCCAAAGAATTGCGGAGCATGTTCCACGGTGGATTGAGGGTGGACGACGTCACACCAGGAAAGTGAGCAGTAGCATTACTCGACATCTTCTCACCTGCACACCGAGTATACCGGCGAAGTCATGTTTTGCGATTATACGCAGGTGTCGGAACAAGGCTCACCTAGGAGTTCTCGAGGCTCTCCTTATAAAGAGTTCTCAACCAGACTTGTGTGTACAGAAGGAGACTGTCTTTAACCTAATCCTTCCTTGGTAATTATTTTTCGTTCCCACTTTTTCCATTTACAGACATTTAATTTATTATTTCATTCTTTTGATGGAATTTCATTTCTACTGCATAATTCTCTCGTCTTTAATTTTGCTAATTTTGTTCTTTTAGTGTAAACAGTATTGTCCTATGCTTTATTTTAGAGCTTATTTATTTTGTACCCGCTGTCGTTTATGAATAGTATCATTTGTCATAGCTTTCATGCCTTCATTGATGACTTCTTTCATTCTGTGTCTGCAAATTGTGTCTCTTTTCCGTTAATCAATAGTTGTAAACGCTCATCAAACGACGAATTTTGTGTCCATGTCCAACTAATGTCACTCCAGTGTACACCTTGAAAAGAGCTGGCGAAATATATCGGTGAAAAATGAAATGTTCGTACTTGGTTTTGCTGTTCCTCTACAAAGTCTCAAAAGTGAAGGGTGTTTTCAACATAATTTAAAACCTTTAAAAGGAATATTTCCATATGAATATTTAACTGGAGATTTTAATTTTGTGAATAAAATTATGGAAGAACAAAAACTTCCCCCAATAGATAAATTTAAATCAACATTAAAAAAATCCCAATTATCTGAAGAAGATTATAAAGAAGCTCAAAACAATTGGAGAGAGTTAAATTGTAAAACAATGTATGATTATACTATGAAATATCTTCAGATAGATGTATTAATTCTTGCTGATCTTTTTGAAAATTTTCGTGACATGTGTTTAGAATATTATAAAATAGATCCATGTTATGTTTATTCTACACCAGGTTTAACATGGTTAGCAGGATTAAAACATACAAATGCTAAACTTAAACATTATAAAGAAAATACATATGATAAATTATTATTTTTTGAATCTGGTATTAGAGGTGGAGTGTCATCAGTTTTAGGTAATAGATATGTACAGTGCTACAATAAAAAAGTAAATCCTGATGATTATGGTTATTTTAAAATTTTATCTGAAGAAGAAAGTGATCAATTTATAAAATTGTTTAATCAAAATATAGAAGGAATTATATCAGATGAAGATAGTCAAGCAGCAGTTGATAAAATCATGAGAGAAAACTATTTGTTATATTATGATTTTAATAGTTTATATTCTTCTTGTATGACACAAGAATTACCAACAGGTGAGATGGAATGGAGTACCATTCTCAATTATTCACCTACATTAGATGGTGAAAATAATTATGGTTATGTATATGAAGTTGATTTAGCCTATCCTGATTATATAAAAAATTACACAAAATATTATCCTTTCTGTCCAGAAAATAAAATTCCCAATATAAAAGATTTTTCAGATTATCAAAAATCTTTAATTCCTAAAAAATACAAACCAACAAAAAAACTTATGTTGTCACAAAGCAATAAAGGAAAGTATGTTATTGAAGGAAGAATGTTAGATTGGTATTTAGATCATGGAATGATTCTTGTTGAAGTTTATAGAAAACTAGTTTATAAAAAATCTACATGGTTAAAATATTATATAGAGTTCAATATTGAAAAACGTAAAATAGCTAAAAGAAATAAAGATGATTTTGGAAACGTGTTCTTCAAATTAATGAATAATGCATTTTATGGTAAGACTTTAGAAAATGTGCGTAATAGACAAAATATTGAAATAGTTTATGATAGAGATAGATTTCAAACTTTAACAAGAAAACCTACATATAAAAGAACTACTAGATTTAGTAATGAACTATGTGCTGTACATCTAAGACGAAATGTAATCAAACAAGATAAATTTAATTTTATTGGATTCACTATATTAGAATTAGCTAAACTATTTATGTATAGATTTATATATGATTATTTAGCACCTGCTTATGGTGAAAACTATAAATTACATTTTACAGATACTGATTCTGTTTTCTTAGAATTAACAATACCGTATAATTCTTCACTTGATAAAGAAATAGATAAAATAAAAGATATTATTCATCCTTCTGATTTATGTAAAGTAAAAGATGAATTAGAAGGAAATGAAGATTTCATAACAGAAGCTATATTTTTAAAATCTAAATGTTACTGTTATAACACAACTAATAATATTAAAACACATAAAACATTAAAAGGAATTTCAAAGGCATCAGTGGCTAATCAAATAACATTTCAAGATTATAAAAATGCATTATTTAATAATGAAATAAAAACAGCATGTAATTATAGACTTAATTCAAAGAAGCATAAAATGTATTTGGAAGAAGAACATAAATTAGCATTAGATCCATTTGATGATAAAAGAAAAATTTTACCTGATGGAATAACTACTTTACCTTTTTAATTTTCTAATTTTTATTTTCTAATTTCTATTTTCTAAATATAACAATATAACAATATAAAAATATAACAATATAAAAATATACCAATATAAAAATATAACAATATAAAAATTTAACAATATAAAAATATGATATAAAAATATGATATAAAAATATAATATAAAAAATGGAAAAAGTTAGAGCTGATAATTTTAAAAGAATTAAACAATTAGAAAAGTTAATAAAACAAAAAAATATTATGAAAGAAAATCATCTTCGACATAGAATGATAAAAGCTGGTATTCAATCTGATATGTATAATCAATTAAAATTAATTGAAGAAGTAAAAACTGATTATGAAAAAAATAATGAACCATTTAAAACTCTAGAAAAGGAATTAAATGAGAAACGTGTTGATATAGCAGATCCAGTACTTAAAACACTATTAGATGACTATGGATTATTAGAAGCAAACATAGATAAAAAATTACCAAAATCTATGTTATTCGAACATTCTACTTTTTTTTTAGATAAAAAATTATTTGCCAGATTTTATCTTGGTGGTAAAGAAATATTTCCACAACCTTTACGAGGATTAATTTTTACTCCAGATAAAAAACCTATTAGTTTAGATAGAAATTTTGTTGATCTTTTAAGAGGAGCAGATTTAAAAAATTATGCCATTGAAGATCTAATAAAATATAAAACTATATTAGATAGAGTAGGTGTAGTAAAAACTCTTAGACGTTATAAACAATTAGAAAATTTATTATCAACGGGAGTTAAAGCAGGAAAAGGCATTAAATTAGAAAAACAAAAAACAAAAAAACAGAAAATAGAAACAACTGTATTTTTATCAGATGATCCACAAGAATTACTAAATAGATTAAATATTTTAATATCTGCAATAAAAGAAGGACATAATTCTAGTTTCAATGAAATTCATGCTATATTGAAAAGACTGTTAGAAAAGAAGATTCTAAATGAAGAGGATTATAAAAGTATAGCTGAAATATGTTGTTTCTAATTTTTATCTATGATTTTTATCCATAATATTTATCTATGATTTTTAATCGATAATATTTATCTATGATTTTTAATCGATAATATTTATTTAAAATTTTTTTGTTTAAATTTTTTTGTTTAAAAATGTCTTCGAGAGAATTATCATCAGCAGATTTCGACCAAATTAATTCTCATTTAGAAAATTTAACAGATATTTTAAGTTCATCAAAATTTAGTACGACGTTAAAAATTATAACAACTACTTCATCACACACTTGTAATTTAGAACCCATTCTACATTTGGAACAAAATAAAAATTATCAAATTGCATTGACTAGTTTCTCCACATTTAACACTATTCAAAATGTTATAAAAGATGTGAATGATCAATTTAGATATTCTACTGATAAAGGCACAACATGGAAAATACTAACTTTTCTTCCTGGTTCTTACGAAGTTGAAACAATATCAAATGAAATTAAGAGACATTTAGGTATACCATTTAAAGATAAGAAACAATTACATTTTGCAGTTGAACCGGCAGTTAATAAATTTTCTCTTACTTTAGACGAAAATCATCAAGTTGATTTTAATCATGATAGATCATTGTCAAAGCTATTAGGATTTAATAAACAAACCTATAGTCAAGGTTATCATTTAGGTGAGAAGATTCCAAAAATAACTGAAATAAATTCAATTGTTGTACATTGTGACATTATTGAAGGAGGATATATAAATGGTAAATTATCAAATTTAATATTCAGTTTTCCAGCTTTTACTGTACCCATTGGTTATAGATTAAATGTAATTCCACAAACATTAATATATTTCCCTATTACAAGAAAAACTTATAACAATATTAACATGAGAATCACTGATGAGAAAGGACAAGAAATAAATTTTGGAGGTGAAGAGATTATGATAGATCTTTTGGTTCGGGAGGTATAAATATCATTCGAGAGGTTAATCTTATTTATGCTTATTTATTATTTATTATTATTATTATTAATCTTATTATTATTATTATTATTATTAATTTAGAAACAAAAGTAAACTAATTAAAATATTATTTAAAATTTTTACTTAAAAAACACTAATTCAATAATGAGTGAATTTATTACTTCAAAAATGACTGAACTATCTTTAAATAAAAAAAAACTTAAATTTAAACATCATCCAAATTTATCTAATAAAGTTTTATCAGTTATTTGTGGAAGATCAGGATGTGGAAAAACATATCTATTATTTAAAATTTTAACGACTCCAAATTTTTTGGATTATAACAATCTTATAATTTATACAACAACAGCAGAACAACCCGTCTATCAATTTTTAAAATATGGATTTGAAAATAATCTTACAAAAACAGCAATTGCTTCTCTATTCGAAGAATACGAAAAATCTGAAGATGAAGAAGAAATAAATTTGTGGTGTGAAGAAGCAGCAAAAAATAAACAATTAGTTGAATCCAATAAAAATAAGCATATAAAGATACAATTAATAGATGATAGTGGTAATATGCAAGATCCTAGTAAACTAGATAAAACAATGAAACATTGTGTAATTTTTGATGATTGTGTTAATGATAGAAATCAGTCAGTTCAGAGAAATTATTTCACAAGAGGTAGACATAATAACTGTAGTGTTTTTTATTTAACACAAAGTATGTATTCATTGGACGGAGGTGTTATTAGAAAGAATGCAAATATATTTATACTATTTGAAATAAATTCAAGAAACCTAAGTGATTTGTTAAGAGATTTGTGTATAAGAGATAAAGAAGAATTTAAACAATCATGCAATAAGACTTGGTCTGAAGATTATGGATTTATCACAATTAATATTGATAAAAAATTCATGATAGAGTTATAGAAGATTTGTTTACTGAACAATAGAAATACACAAATCCAATATTTCAATATTTTTTTATTACTATATAAATCTATTTCTTATTCTTATAAATCTATTTCTTATTATTTTAACTTTATTGTTTTTTAAAATGTAATATTTGAATTTTGTGGCAACATTGGAATACAACAAAAACATTTTATAGAACAAATTATTTTTTTATTTCTTTGTTGTCTAATATCTTTTTGTTTAAAGTTTTCTCGTTTAAATTTTTCTCGTTTAAAGTTTTCTCTTCTAAATTTTTCTTGTTTTAAGTTTTGTTTAATAAAGTTTTGTCTAATAAAGTTTTTAGTTCTTCTAAAAAAATTTTATCATTTTCTTCATTAGAAATTTTATCATCAGTAAAAATTTTACCATCAATAGAAGTTTTACCATCACTAGAAATTTTACCATCCTTTTTATTTTTATCATTAACTGTTTCTGACTGTAATTGAAATGATATTTGATTTACTTCATTAGCTATTTGATCAAATTTTTCAATCTCATCTAACGTAATAACATTATCATCACATACTCTTTGAAAATAATAATGTAATTTGTCATAGACTTCTTTAATATGTAAATGTTTAGTTTTTAATGATTTTCGTTTCTTAGTTATTAAAGATTTATCTAACATTGTAACAAGTGAAGTTGCAAAAACACCAGTACCTGTTAAAGCTGTAGCAACTACTGGAATTACTAAAACACCTGAAGATATTATAATTGTGAATATCCCTAAACTTACTGTTATAAAGATTCCAATTCCTTGGGTTACATTCTTAACTTTACTCCATCTCTTTCTTAATTTTTTATAATGCTCTAATCTTAATAATAATTGAAATTCCTTATCTTTCATATACCTTACTCTATCTTTGTGTTTTTCTTTATTCATCTTTTCGATGTTAATCTTTTCGATGTTAATCTTTTCGTTGTTCAATTCATATGATAAAGAAGGATATATTCTTGTGGTTTCTTCTATGTCTGAAGTTCCATCTTCTTTCATTTCCCTCATTTTTTATAATAAAAAAATTTCTTAATCTTCCCTAATTCTTAATCTTCCCCTAATTCTTAATCTTCCCTAATTATTAATCTTCCCTAATTCTTAACTTCCATTTTTTTATTAAAATTCCCTAATTCTTAAATTTCCATTTTTTTAAAAAATATTTTTTCTTATATGATATTATATATTTCTTTTTACCTCCGGACTATTTTATATATTTTATTTTTTTAAGATATATTTT
Source organism: Prostheceraeus crozeri (assembly GCA_907163375.1). Lineage (NCBI taxonomy): Eukaryota > Metazoa > Platyhelminthes > Polycladida > Euryleptidae > Prostheceraeus > Prostheceraeus crozeri. The sequence goes on along the minus strand of CAJQUW010014636.1, from coordinate 51,449 downwards.
TTTTAAGATATATATTTTTTCACTTATATAATATTTATTTTTTTCACTTATATAATATTTATTTTTAGTACTATTTAAGATATACATTTATTTTTTTAGTACTATTTAAGATATCTTTTTTATCATAAAAATATTTTTTATTTTTTATTTTTTATTTTTTTTCATGATTCTCTTTTTTATATCGGACTCTTTCCTATACTCCTTTTAGTATATGAAAAAATATCAACTAACAAAAAACCCTTTTTACATTTTTTTATTATTTTTTTATTTCTTTATAAATCTCTTTTCAGTATACGGACTCTTTCTCTTTTTTTATATCGGACTCTTTCTGGAGGTATATTTTTTTAAATATATTTTTTTATGATACATTTTTTTTATTCTATATTCGTATATTTATGCCTTAAAAACATGAAAAATAGTCTAAATTCATAAATTTATGTCATTTTTTAGATATATATTTTTTTGGATTTTATGGTGTCCTGGGACTGTCATTATACCATTACTAATAAAAACTAAAAGTTATTCAGATTATGGTGGTGTTATTAAATTTTCCAAAAGAGATCAAAGACCAATATTTTTCTCTATTATATTATTATCAGATAAGAGATGTAATTTAGAATTAGATATTCCAATAAGAGAATGGTATCCTATCATGGAAGGGCATCCTATACCAAAAAGTGTAATTTATGATGATGAAGAAACAATTTATGATGATGATGAAGAATCAATTGATGATGATGATGAAGAATCAATAGTTAGTGAAAAAAAATTTAAATTATCTTTTGATAAAACATTATATGATGAAACTTAATATGATAAAACTTAATGTGATAAAGAAAAAAATAACTAAAGAACGTAAAATATATAATAATATAAAATAACACTCAAGTCCTTGATATTAGAATGTTTATATCTAAAATTAAAACACAAATTTTTTTTTAATTTTCTCTAAAAAAATAAAAAAATGGAAAATACCAAGTTTTATTGTGTCTTATGTAAAAAAAAGTTGCAAACAAAAAGAAGTTATCAATCTCATTTAAATAGTAAATTGCATTTACAAAATGTAGAACGAGTTGATGAAGGAAATATATTAAAATTAAATAGTTATAAAAACTATCTAGAAACATTACCTACTGATATAAAAGTTAAAAAAATGTTTGATGATTATTCACATTCGGAATATAAAAAGTTTTTAATAGTGAAGATGAGACCATACAAACCGAAGGTTCTAGGGCTTCGCCCGTACCAGATGGAAGATATTTATTTAGCGATACTGATGAATTTGATGAAGCTGAACGAAACGATGAAGCCTTAGCAAATATAAAATATTTATTTAATCAGTCTTTTCGCGGGACATCGGAGATGTCTTCCAGGGCTTCGCCCGTTGAATATAATGAAACCGATAAAACTTTTTCTGATATTCTAACCAACTTTTATAATATATTTAAGAAATCTTTCAAATGTTATATGAATGTAGAAGTACTTTATACAAAAAATGGACCTGATGGAATTCCTGAAGAAATAATACAAGGACATTTTACAAATTCACAAGAAATTCATAATGTAAATGATATACAACCCATATTTGAATCGATGATACTTAAATTAGAAAATTGTATAATTGAAGCCCAGTTACGTGAATCTGGTTGGAGATTTGTTAAAATAATATCTAAGAAAATAGTAATTGATAAATATAAAAATAATACTGGTGGTAGTTATGTTCCTTTACCTTTCAGTTCACCACAAATAATCAACATAAAAAATGAAGATGATTATTGTTTTCTGTGGAGTATTATAGTACATTTACATCCTGCAGAATATCATAAAGAAAGACTAAGTCATTATAATAAAGAAGAATACATAAAGGAATTTGATCTCTCTGATGGCTTACATGAATTTCCATATGATTATAATAGATTAATAAAGTTTCATAAAAAGAATAAAAATTTAATAGAAGTAAATGTTTTTGAATTAAATGTGAATTATGTTTCTATTGGTAAAATTACTCCACTTTACTCAGATTCAAAAAAATTTTATTTGAATAATAAAAATTTATGTCAATCAGAAATAGTATATAATGATAGAGGAAATTACATGCATCATAATATTTTTTACCAAGGAAATATAACATGTACTGAAAAATTTGAACTTGTTAAAACACTATCACCAATAATGATTAATCATAATAATTATAAAGGACGTAATTATAATTATGATTATGATACCGATTATTCATCTTTATCTTTAAAATATCAACAAAAATTACAAAATTTAAATGAAAGTTTACAAAAATGTAAAACAGATTATCAACAACAAACAAAAATATTAGTACAAGAATATCACCATAAATATCAAAATAAGATAGAAACAATTCAAAAATTAAATGAAGAAAATAATAAAGAATTAAATAATAAAGAATTAAATAATGAAGAAAATGAAACCAATCAAAAAATAAATGAATCTTTAAAAAAATGTCTACAACAATATAAAGAACAATATGATAAAGAATATAGTTATCAGCTACAAATATTAAATCAAAATTTTCATCGAAATACATTTAATCTTGCAAAAGAAATTAATGAAACACATGAAATATATCAAGATAAATTTGAAAAACTAGAACAGTCAAAACAACCAGCACAAGCGAATATATTATATTATCAGGGTCATTTTATATTGTGTAAAGATGTTTCTATATTCACAAAAACTTCAGATAATACAAATTTTCCTTGTCTTCAATGTATGACAAGTTTTAGAACTAAAGAAGAAATGAATAGACATTTGGAGAATTGTCAACAAAATGAAGCAGTCAGAAACACATTTCCTAAAGATGATTATTTAGAATATAATAAATGGTATTTTAAAAATAAAGTACCCTTTACTATTTATTGTGATTTTGAAGCTTATAATGTTAATATGACACAAAATCGAACGGAAAGTTCCAGGGCTTCACCCGATTCTGAAAATTATAATTCTGAAAATGGTACGGGCCAAGCCCTAGAACCTTCGGTTTTTAATTATGAAAAAAGTGCATCTGAACAAAGTAAAGAAAAATATTTATTTGAACAAAAACCATTATGTTGGGGAATGTACATTCATTCAGATTATCCTGAATTATTTAAATCAGAATATTTTCAATACTATGGTGAAGATAGTTCAGAAATGTTTACAAAGAAAGTAGAAGAATTACAAAATTATTTTTCACAATTGCTTGAAACAAATATACCGATGATGCCATTAACAGAAAAAGAAAAATTAAATTTTATTAATGAAACAAAATGTTATTACTGTGGAAGAGAATTTACAAAAAATTATAAAAATGGCAAAGGTAGATATCTTGATAGGCGAAGCGACGGCTCTGCCGTCAAGGTAAAAGATCATGATCATCTAAATGGATTATATAGAGGTGCAGCACATAATTCTTGTAATCTTAATGCTAATAAATTTAAATATAACTTTGTTCCTTTATATTTCTATAATGGTTCTAAATATGATTTCCATCTAGTAATGAAAGATTTATTTTCATCTGAAAAATTACAACAACAACAAATAAATGTACTATGTAAAACAGAGGAAGAATATTTTTCAATGCAATTAGGTTGCATTAGAATTTTAGATGCATTTAGATTTTTTACTCCTTATTCATTAGATGTTATGGGAAAAACTTTGAAATCTGAACAATGTAAAATATTAAATAAATATAATTTAAAACCTTTAAAAGGCATATTTCCGTATGAATATTTAACCTGTGGCTCACAGTAGAAGACTGATATAACTGGAGATAAAACCTGTGGTTCACAGTCGAAGACTGATTTTAATTCTGTGAATAAAATTATGGAAGAAAAACAACTTCCTCCAATAAATAAATTTAAATCAACATTAAAACAATCAAAATTATCTGACGAAGACTATGCAGAAGCTGAAAAAAATTGGAGAGAGTTAAATTGTAAAACAATGTATGATTATACAATGAAATATCTACAGATAGATGTATTAATACTAGCTGATCTTTTTGAAAACTTTCGTGATATGTGTTTAGAATATTACGGAATAGATCCATGTTATTGTTATTCTACACCAGGTTTAACATGGTTAGCAGGATTAAAACATACAAATGTTAAACTTAAACATTATAAAGAAAATACATATGATAAATTATTATTTTTTGAATCTGGAATTAGAGGTGGAGTTTCATCAGTTTTAGGTAATAGATATGTTAAATGTTATAATAAGAAAGTAAATCCACAAGAATATGGAATAATGAAACCTTTATCTCCAGAAGAAAAAGAAAAAATATTAGAAATTTTTCGAACGAAACGAGTAGGAGTAGAACGTGAAAATGCAATTGATGAATTCATGAGAGAAAACTATTTGTTATATTATGATTTTAATAGCTTATATTCTTCTTGCATGATACAAGAATTACCGACAGGTGAAATGTCATGGTGTAATATTCTAGATTATCAAAAAACATATGATGGAAATTATAATCATGGTTATATATATGAAGTTGATTTAGTATACCCTGATGAAATAAAAGATAAAACAAAATATTTTCCTTTCTGTCCCGAAAACAAAATTCCCAATATAGAAGATTTTTCAGATTATCAAAAATCTATAATTCCTAAGAAATACAGACCAACAAAAAAACTTATGTTAACACAAAGCAATAAAGGAAAGTATGTTGTTGAAGGAAGAATGCTAGATTGGTATTTAGATCATGGAATGATTCTCACCAAAATACATCGAAAACTATTTTATCAAAAATCTAGGTGGTTAAAAGATTATATAGAGTTCAATATTGAAAAACGTAAAATAGCTAAAAGAAATAAAGATGATTTTGGAAACGTGTTCTTCAAATTAATGAATAATGCATTTTATGGTAAGACTTTAGAAAATGTGCGTAATAGACAAAATATTGAAATAGTTTATGATAAAGATAGGTTTCAAAATTTAACAAGGAAACCTACATATAAAAGAACTACTAGATTTAGTGATGAACTATGTGCTGTACATTTACGTCGAATCAGCGTAAAACATGATAAGTTTAATTTTATAGGATTCACTATATTAGAATTAGCTAAACTATTTATGTATAGATTTATATATGATTATTTAGCACCTGCTTATGGCAAAAACTATAAATTACACTTTACAGATACCGATTCTGTTTTCTTAGAATTAACAATACCGTATAATTCTACACTTGATGAAGAAATAGATAAAATAAAAGATATCATTCATCCTTCTGATTTATGTAAAGTAAAAGATGAATTAGAAGGAAATGAAGATTTCATAACAGAAGCTATATTTTTAAAATCTAAATGTTACTGTTATAACACAACTAATAATATTAAAACACATAAAACATTAAAAGGAATTTCAAAGGCATCAGTGGCTAATCAAATAACATTTCAAGATTATAAAAATGCATTATTTAATAATGAAATAAAAACAGCATGTAATTATAGACTTAATTCAAAAAAACATAACATGTATTTAAAAGAAGAACATAAATTAGCATTAGATCCATTTGATGATAAAAGAAAAATTTTACCTGATGGAATAACTACTGAACCTTTTTAATTTTCTAATTTCTAAGATAGACAAATTTCATATATACATAAAATAAAAAAATATTATAACACTATATTTGTATATTTTTATCACTCCGCGAAAATATTTTCTATCGACTTTCAGTCAGAGAACAATTGTTCGATAACTCTTTCATGAATTTTTTTATCAATATAATCTGTAATGAAGCCATAATCTTTTGACCAAGCATTATTACACGATTGTTTAAATTCATCTTTATTTCTTACGCATAAATCTCTTAACAAATCACTTAAGTTTCTTGAATTTATTTCAAATAGTATAAATATATTTGCATTCTTTCTAATAACACTTCCGTCCAATGAATACATACTTTGTGTTAAATAAAAAACACTACAGTTATTATGTCTACCTCTTGTGAAATAATTTCTCTGAACTGACTGATTTCTATCATTAACACAATCATCAAAAATTACACAATGTTTCATTGTTTTATCTAGTTTACTAGGATCTTGCATATTACCACTATCATCTATTAATTGTATTTTTATATGGTTATTTTTATTGGATTCTACTAACTGATTATTTTTTGCTGCTTCTTCACACCACGAACTTATTTCTTCTTCATCTTCAGATTTTTCATATTCTTTGAATAATGAAGCAATTGCTGTTTTTTTAAGATTATTTTCAAATCCATATTTTAAAAATTGATAGACGGGTTGTTCTGCCGTTGTTGTATAAATTATAAGATTGTTATAATCCAAAAAATTTGGAGTCGTTAAAATTTTAAATAATAGATATGTTTTTCCACATCCTGATCTTCCACAAATAACTGACAAAACTTTATTAGATAAATTTGGATGATGATTAAATTTAAGTTTTTTTTTATTTAATGGAGGTAGTTCACTCATTTTTTAATACAAAATTTATTTTTATTTTTTTTATTTTTTGTTTCTAAAGAAGAAGAAAATTAAACTTCTCTAGCTTCGCGTGGGAGTTTATACCTCTCGAACCAAAAGATCTATCATAATCTCTTCACCTCCAAAATTTATTTCTTGTCCTTTTTCATCAGTGATTCTAATGCCAATGTTGTTAATAGTTTTTCTTGTAATAGGAAAATATATTAATGTTTGTGGAATTACATTTAATCTATAACCAATGGGTACAGTAAAAGCTGGAAAACTGAATATTAAATTTGATAATTTACCATTTATATATCCTCCTTCAATAATGTCACAATGTACAACAATTGAATTTATTTCAGTTATTTTTGGAATCTTCTCACCTAAATGATAACCTTGACTATAGGTTTGTTTATTAAATCCTAATAGCTTTGACAATGATCTATCATGATTAAAATCAACTTGATGATTTTCGTCTAAAGTAAGAGAAAATTTATTAACTGCCGGTTCAACTGCAAAATGTAATTGTTTCTTATCTTTAAATGATATACCTAAATGTCTCTTAATTTCATTTGATATTGTTTCAACTTCGTAAGAACCAGGAAGAAAAGTTAGTATTTTCCATGTTTTGCCTTTATCAGTAGAATATCTAAATTGATCATTCACATCTTTGATAACGTTTTGAATAGTGTTAAATGTAGAGAAACTAGTCAATGCAATTTGATAATTTTTATTTTGTTCCAAATGTAGAATGGGTTCTAAATTACAAGTGTGTGATGAAGTAGTTGTTATAATTTTTAACGTCGTACTAAATTTTGATGAACCCAAAATCTCTGTTAAATTTTCTAAATGATTATTAATTTTGTCTAAATCTGCTGAACACATTTTTAAACTAAAAAAATTAAATAAATATTTTTTTATGAAATATTTTTTTTTATAAAAAATTAAAAACAACAACATATTTCAGCTACGGGCGAAGCCCTGGAGGACATCAGAGATGTCCGGTTACACTTTTATAATCCTCTTCATTTAGAATCTTCTTTTCTAACAGTCTTTTCAATATAGCATGAATTTCATTGAAACTAGAATTATGTCCTTCTTTTATTGCAGATATTAAAATATTTAATCTATTTAGTAATTCTTGTGGATCATCTGGTAAGAATACAGTTGTTTCAGTTTTCTGTTTTTCAGATAAACCTTTCCCTACTTTAACTCCCGTTGATAATAAATTTTCTAATTGTTTATAACGTCTAAGAGATTTTACTGCACCAACTCTGTCTAACATAGCTTTATATTTTATGAGATCTTCTACAGCATAATTATTTAAATCTGCTCCTCTTAAAAGATTAACAAAATTTCTATCTAAATTAAAAGGAGATTTATCTGGTGAAAAAATTATACCTCGAAAAGGTTGTGGAAATATTTCTTTTTGTCCGAGATAAAATCTAGGTATTGTTTTTCCATCTATAAATGAAATAGAATGTTCAAATTGCATAGATTTTGGTAATTTCTTATTAATGTTTGATTCTAGTAATCCATAGTCATCTAATATAGTTTTGTGCTCTGGATCTGTTATATCAATTTGTTTATCATTATTTGTACTTTCTTTTTCAAGAGTTTTAAATGGTTTCATAGTTTTTTCAAAATCAGTTTTTACTTGCTCTGTTTGCTGCATTTTTTCAAACATATCAGATTGAATACCAGCTTTTATCATTCTATGTTGAAGATGATTTTCTTTCATAATATTTCTTTGTTTTATTAACTCTTCTAATTGTTTAATTCTTTTTTGATTATCAGCTTTAATTTTATCCATTTTTAAAATATAATATTTGAATTTTGTGGTAACATTGGAATACAGCAAAAACATTTTACTGAACAAATTATTTTTTTATTGCTTTGTTGTTTGACATCTTTTCGTTTAAAGTTTTCTCTTTTTAAGTTTTGTTTAATAAAGTTTTGCTTAAATTTTCGCTTAAAGTTTTTAGCTCTTCTAAAAAAATTTTATCATTTTCTTCATTAGAAATTTTAGCATCACTAGAAATTTTGCCATCCTTTTTATTTTTATCATCAACTTTTTCTGACTGTAATTGAAAGGTTTGATTTACTTCATTAGCTATTTGATCAAATTTTTCAATCTCATCTAACGTAATAACATTATCATCACATACTCTTTGAAAGTAGTAATGTAGTTTATCATAGACTTCTTTAATATGTAAATGCTTAGTTTTTAATGATTTTCGTTTCTTAGTTATTAAAGATTTATCTAACATTGTAACAAGTGAAGTTGCAAAAACACCCGTACCTGTTAAAGCTGTAGCAACTACTGGAATTACTAAAACACCTGAAGATATAACAATTGTTAAAGCACCTAAACTTATTGTTAAGAATATGCCAATTCCTTGTGTTACATTCTTAACTTTACTCCATCTCTTTCTTAATTTTTTATAATGCTCTAATCTTAATAATAATTGAGATTCCTTATCTTTCATATACCTTACTCTATCTTTGTGTTTTTCTTTATTCATTTTTTCAATGTTAATCTTTTCAATGTCCATTAAAGTAGAACTACGTTCATATGATAACGAAGGATATATTCTTGGGGTTCCTTCCATTTCTGAAGTTCCTTCCACTTTTGTTTCTTCCATTTTTAAAGAAATATTATTACTCACATGATATATTTTGAAAACCTGAAAGATGGATAAAATTCATGAATTTGAGATTCTTAACTTTTATGATTTTTTCGGTGTCCTGGAACGGTCATGATTTAAGCGGTGAAAATTGTAATTCTCAAATTTGAGATTCTTAACTTTTATGATTTTCGGTGTCCTGGAACGGTCATGATTTTGGGGGTGAAAATTGTAATTCTCAAATTTGAGATTTTGAAAAATTTGAAAAACTGGGTATTTTTAAAAACGCCCAAATTTGTGAATTTAGGTCTTCATAACCTGAAAAAGGGTTCAAATTCATGAATTTATGTCGTTTTTAAAAAGTACCATTTTTGAAAAAATGGTACTTTTTGAATGGACTAAATTCATGTATTTAGGTCTTAAAAACCTGAAAAAGGGTTCAAATTCATGAATTTATGTCGTTTTTAAAGATACTATTTTTTTGAATTTTAGGTGGTCCTGGAACGGTCTTTTGCCCATTACTGACGATCGACGAGCCAAGGCACTGAGGAAAGTAGGGAAAACGCGAGAGGCGAGAGACGAGACCAAGAGAGCGGATATCAGGCGCGAGGAAACAAAGCGAGATGGCAATGTAGACACAGCGATGGAGAGAGAAATGATCGAAATACACTGGAAATGATTACGAGACGACACGTTCCGAAACTCGATCTTCAACGGATGAAACATTAAAAAACCAACATATGCCGAATCCTTGCGTCATGGCGATTCAGATGATGTAAACATTACCAGCGAAGAACTGAAATATCTGCCGATCGATCGATGTAAGTTAGAGTCTGCGACGCCGTGACGCGCTAGCAGAATACGACCGGCACTGAAGACAGCACCAATTCCTTTAGATTTGACTTCCATCACGAAATAGAACTCCTTTAACGCAATTAATTGTCAAAAAGTCCATTAAATGCTCACACTACCTCTACTTTTATAAGGTGTGTGTTTCCCCGCTGCCGTAGTTGTTGTTGACCTCACTACGATTTTTTTAATGCCAACATAACTTAGCCTCTGTCAATCGTTCCTATACTTATATCATGGCAGGGGAACATTGATCTTCATGGGCTATGAAGCAGTAGGCTCTACCATTTCCATTTTATTTTCCACAGCAATGATAGAATTTTTGCGATAGATGGATTTTATGCCTAAAACGCTCGACGCCATTTGGGCCGAATTCCCAACAGCATATATCTAGAAGACTGAAATGCTGCATTTCCTCTAGTAAACTCCGCGGCGATTATTTAAAATCGCCTACTGGTAAGTGCGAGGTTTATTAGAGGGCGGCGTTTATTAAAATGTGCGATTTTCCACATGGCATTTTCCCAAAATGAAGAACAGCAATAATTACAGGTACATAACCTTTGCGGAAGATTATCAATAAATGATGAAAGCTCATCCAGTAGGTTTCTTGCTGCATTATCGATTTATTCATTATTGACAAGTCTTGGTGGTATCGACGCTGACTGAACACAGCATGGTGCCATTTTCTTGGAATTACCGATATCTGTCTTCAACTGTCTTGAAACCTTGAATGCCAGGCGTCTGAAGCGTTCAGTAAAGTTGTTTGAGCAGACATTCAATCCGTCACACCCTCTACTGCAAACAGAACTTCCCGACGTTTATCATCGTTCATCCCATATATGTGTCTTTATGTGAATGACCTCATACCGAGATGACTTTTCTATTTCACTTATACTGTTACGTCTGCTATGGTTGTTGCACATACATGTATTTCTTCTTTTTTCTGTGTACTCGATGTAAACTGAGCTGCATGAATGATTTTCAATTTATGTCAATAAACGATTACTTACTTACTTACTTATCTGTAATTGGCGGTTTCCCTCCTATGGTCTCTTGAAGGAAGGGCTTGCACACAAAACTTCAGCGGGATGAGTTATGACAGGACTCGGTGTTCGACAGTAGCCAGTAGAGCACCAGTCACGGTGTCACGGAGATGGCGGTTTCATTTTTGAAATTTCCTAAATGATTTTTCAACGCTAACCCATGTAATTTGACCCCTAGATTACGATTTTGATGGTTAAAAAATCATTCATCGAGGGCTTTTGAGAAAAATGCAAAAATTCAAAATGGCGGACTCTGAAACCGAAACTGCGTTCTACGAACTTCCATATCAATTTCCTAAGGAATTTCTCCATGCATACTCATGTAATTTGACCCCTAGATTACGATTTTGATGGTTAAAAAATCATCGATCGAGGGCTTTTTGAGAAAAATGCAAAAATTCAAAATGGCGGACTCTGAAATCGAAACTGCGCTCTACACACTTCCATATCAATTTCCTAAGGGATTTCTCCATGCATACCCATCTAATTTGACCTATAGATTACGATTTTGATAGTAAGAAAATCATTGATCGAGGGCTTTTTGAGAAAAACGCAAGGTATGGAAATTCTACATACACATGTGGGGGGTTATACATGTAATTGTAGGCCTACATATGAACGAATTATTCAGTGTCAAGTACACTCTATTGTGCAAATGATTGTTTACTTTGCACACATTGGTTTCATCCGCCATCATCAAAACTGTATGCAGGGCGACCTAGCTATGTCACATGATTCGTTGCTGCGTGGCGACCGAGTATACAATAGTACGATAGGGAATGCATGTATCCCTGTCTTGATTGCCGTTGTTAGTAGTAAGGAAGTGACAAACACCAGATAGCGCAAGATGGCCGCCATCGCTGACTCCCCCCCCTCTGGAACGACAGAGGTTGTAGTCTGTCGTGGTGTGCCGGCCAGGTGGGTCCACGTTCACAAACTGTTCGCTGACGTCCCCCCCCCTCTGGAACGACAGAGTGTCGTGGTGGACTTGGGCGACCGCCAGGATTAGTCTTGAGGCTATAGTGTGTGATGTTTTTCGTGCAATCTGCTGAATGTTGGGTTGTAAAATGGGCTGTTTCGAGTGGAAGGAGTGGTCGGATGAGAAAACGGAGGCCAGATTCGGATTTGGCGTGAAATTCTGCATCGGTATGGTGAATTTGAACGCCATCGGAGAGAAAAATTTTCGCTGACGTCCCCCCCCTCTGGACAGCTCGCTTCGATTTTGGCTTCCAGTGGACGGATTTTGTCGTGCCATAGCTCGTTTGAAAGCTAAGAGTGAGACAAATTCACTGAAAGAATCGGCTTGTTCCTATCTGTCTTCGTTTAGATGTGAGACGCCATTTAAGATTTTGGGACATTGGCGAAAAACGACAGAGTTAGAATTTGGGACGTTTTGGGCTGTAGCTTCAAAACGAAGCATCGGATTGGAAAACGGATTTCAGATTTGGAATCAGCGTGAAATTCTCTATCTGTATGGTGAGTTTCAAGGCAATCGGCGAGAAAAAATTTTGAACATTTTTCGAAAAAACGAGTTAGAATTTTTGCGATGGCTGCCTACTGTAGAGCCAAAACGAAGCATCGGATGGGAAAACGGAGGCCAGATTCGGATTCGGCGTGAAATTCTACATGGAAATGGTGTATTTCCAGCTCAATCGGAGCACTAGAACCGGAGATAGACGGGTTTTTAGTGTTTGGATGATGGATATTACGTCATCAGCTGATCGCCACAAACTATATAAGCTGGGAACCGACAGAGACTTGTCATTTAGAGGAGAACGATCGTCAGAGGTAGGTCGTCTCTCTGAGCTCCGATGATAGCTTCGGACATTCCAAATTCCGAGTTTCTGTAAGAAACCGACTTAGAAAATTTCATTGCTGATATCAGCTAAGGCGTCAGACTTAGAGGTTCGCCAGGAGATGGCCTTCGTCTCCAGGCCATAAAAGACTCCAAAACTTTAAAGGCTTGTAACTTTGCTTCTACAAGTCCGTTTGACTTGATTCAAAAAAGGTTCGGTCACTATTGACCTGCCCTAAGTGACAGACTACCTATAAAATTTCATAAGTAGTGCTAAAAAGTTGAAAAATTTAAATTCGCTATTTTTGGCAATTTTCGGGGTTTTCAAACCTTCTGATTTCAATAAAGACCTTTATAAAGTTGTCAGAGGCGAGCTTCGGCTCGAGACTTGCTTCCTGATGTAAATAACTCCACCGGTTTTCATGTCAAAATCGGGGTCCGAATACCAACACAGTGATATGACGCACGCTCTGTCCGCGGGAGGTTGGATTTGAGGGCCGAGGCCTTGGAGTCGGGATAAGATCCCCTCTGAGTAATGCCTGTAACGGATTCATCAGCCTAGCTTGTCTATCCTCAAGTATTGAATGACATATTAGTTCTATTTTTAAAATGATTGTCAATGTTACTTGTCAGTAATTCTATTTATCTTTCCTTCTACAGAATATGGGAGGCAACTCAAAATTTCTGTTTAAAAAATGCTCTTGTGGTGAAGTGAAGAGAGGTGGTGAGTTTAAACGCCACTTGAATAAATATAAGAACACGCCTCACATTCATGTTGAGAAAGGTGTTGTTTCCGGCTGTACACATTGCCAAAAGTTTTTAAGAGGCAAGCAGCCCGAAAAATTTTATGAGAGGCATCAGAACTGTCCAGTTGTGAAGTTCGCAAATTATACAACTTCGGACATAGGCAAAATCATAGCCCCCTATTTTGAATTGGTCGATTTGGATCAAGAACTGCAGAATGCAATTGCAGATATCATAAATCCTCCTGTTCCGACTACAGGAAATGAAGAATTGCAGAATGCAATAATAGCCGATCCTCCTGTTCCGACTACAGGAAATGAAGAATTGCAGAATGCAATAACAGCCGATCCTGCTGTTCCGACTACAGGAAATGATCTAAGCAGTGATTCAGACACCTCAGACGAGTCCGACTCTGAGGAGGTTGTAGTGCCCGTTAAAGGAATAGCGAAGCCAATCAGCCAATCTTCCCCGAAAAATTTAAGGGGATTAAAGCCCAAACTTTAGCCTGGAATAAGGACGATCAGGCTGCCAAAGTTAGCCAGGAGTTTGCGCTCAATAAATTGAAAGATGAGCTGAGTCACTTTAGAAACGAATGCGAGACTTTGAGAGGTGAAAATTTTAACCTGAAAGCTCAAGTTCAGGAAATCAAGAACCTCAAAACGCAGGTCATAAATTTGGAGGCTTTTCGGGATAGGGCACTGCAAAGTGAAAAGCAAGTTGAAGAGCAGGCAGCAAATATTAAAAATTTAAAATCACAAGAAGGGGTGCTTAAGCTCAAGATTGAGCAACTAAAAATGAAAATGGTTGAGAACGAGCAGCACAAGGAGAGAAGAACAACACTCCACCTACCAATTATCAACAGCAGGATTGTTGATGACATTCTGCTGCAAAGTGAGGATGTCGACAGCACGTTCGAATGCTACGAGGGAGCAATGGCGGAGATGCGCTGTATCCATGTCTCCATCAAGCATGATGGCGACATCAAAGAATTGCGCCACCGGAAGCGAAAACTGCCGGCCAAGTACTTGCCTGAGCCACCACCATCGAAGGGGTTACGAACCGGCTAAATTTCTCTTATGGTAAGTTAATATCATCTCTATCACTTGAATATAATTTCATCTATTTTCTTTCTATTTTTCAGATACGACGAGAACGAACCAACGGCTCTCTTAAGGGCCACCATGGGGCAAGACATGATAGAACCTCCTCGCGGTTTGTCCTGGGCAGTCTTCGGACTGGCGAATACTATCATTAAGTTGAATCTGCTATCAGTCAACTTGAACGTTGCAAATGAAGTTCGGTGTAATACTTCCTTTCGACGGGCGTTCCTGTAAAGGGTGGCGGTGAAACCCGTAGCTATGTATACCGCAAGGGACATTCGGCAATGGTCAATCTTGTTAAACCTCTCTGCGTCATGTTTGCAAGTGATTGCCTCTGTCTCAACGTAGTATGCATTCGCGCCAGGGCGACATTTAGCCAACTGTCGAAGGTTGCCTAAAACTTTCCATTGCATACGTTATGAGAACCATGAGTTCTACCTGTCTCTATCAATGAGATGAATTGATGAATGGAATGAAATGGGAGGACACTCACGCGCCACACGCAACATAACACACTTCTCTCTTCCGTAGTCTAACAAGCTCTTTACACATGGATCGCAGTCGATTGCTATCCCTGTATCATGTAAGCTATCTTAATTTTATTTGACACTATTTCAGCTACCATCATCGCCCATATGAAATGTTATAAGATTTACAAGTTAGACTAAGCGTGCTACTATTTCCAAATGAAAAAGTATACATGATTAAATCATCCACTGAAAACCCCATTCAAGTAAGTCAGTATGAAAGCAAAGATAATACGAAATAAAAATTTATTATGGCATGTATTTCAAAAGGTCTTCATCGTCAATATCGTCCCAGAGTCTGACTTCACATAGATAACAAAAACAGTTCAGTTGCTTTAATCGTTCTTCCACTGAGAGCCTCACTTTGTCAATATACTCCCACTCCTCCATAGTTCGTGGCTGGGAGTTAGGGGTGTACCACTCCCATAATTGGTGGAGGAATTTCGTGCTGGTGATCTCCATCACATCGTCAGTATCGTACTGGAGATACTTCCACCTCACGCCTGTTAAGTCGGGACACTCCTTCTCACATACACTCTCTTCGTTGTCCGCTGGTAATGATAACTTTCTGATATTGTCCAGTCGGTACACCTTCTCTACCTTCCCCTTCGTTGGAGCGTTTGGTGCAACGAGCGCCTTTGGTGTTGAGCATGGAGAAGAGAATTTTGTGTTTGGTGTTGTCGGAGGGCTTGTCATGTTGACTGTGAATAATGACTTTGAAATGCTTTCTAATTCTTAAGTATCAACAAGCAACCAATCAGAATGAACAGCCAATGAATGATGAATATGAAAGTATATATGCAAAGTGACATTCGTATCATTTCACTCTGTCTTTGAGACGTATAAGTGAAGTATTCTCTAGCGAATTCTATATTTGAGGCGTACAAGTGAATTCCAAATTTGAGTGAAGTCTCTATCTTGTTGAAGTATCAACCTTAAACTTGATTTCGTTGAAATGGTAAGTTGAAGATTTCCTCTCTCATCTCCCTCAAACGTGTGGCTAATAGCATCTTCCTCAATTTCAGGCATCAACTTCATCACCAACGCCCTCCCTTCTCGAGGAAAGTTTAGAGTTATTGAGTCAAGGTAGGTTGTAACAATACACTGAGGCTTGAACAGAGATGATAGAATGATTTCTCTTTCAGGCGATGTGATTTCCACCTCAGAACTGTCGCGACATGGCAACGAGTGGAAATGTGCTGACTGTGGGCACATCTTCACGAGGAAATGGGATCTCACCCGACACATCAAGCGAGGTGTTTGTCGACCTAAGTCAGCATCAATCTCCGAAGGTAGGGATGATTCTGTTAACGATGTCTCCTTTTCTTGCGATTTATGCATTCAGTCTTTTGAGTCACATTTTGAACTATCTTCACATAGACTTCGACATACACACAGTGACGATAGTTATACTAACAGCACCTCCTCTATCCAACTCACTGAAGTGTCCATAAATAATTTAGTGAGGAACTACCAGATGGACTCCTCAGAAACCATTGCTAACTTTGAGGAATGGTTTCATCAAAATTCATCATTGATAGAAGCGCTCTTCAACAATTTAGACAATTTTAGAATGAAGGCGCTCATCTATCTTAAAATAAAATATGTAAAAATCGACCACCATACTGGACAAATAATAGAGAGGTTGGAGTTTCACATACCCTCCTCTCCTGCAACCGAGGTTGTAGACTATGAGTCTTGGATAAATTTTCACATCCAAGGATTAAAATTAAATATTGATAAATTTAACGAGCGCGATAGCGGTCTCATTTTTGACGGCATTGAGTCCGCCTTATTTAAAATCAGTTTATTAGGAAATCATAGTGGTCGAGGCTCCTTTAAACTTCCAAAAAATTTAAAAAACAAAACAGCAG
Organism: Prostheceraeus crozeri; assembly: GCA_907163375.1. Taxonomy (NCBI): domain Eukaryota; kingdom Metazoa; phylum Platyhelminthes; order Polycladida; family Euryleptidae; genus Prostheceraeus; species Prostheceraeus crozeri. The sequence continues at coordinate 34,435 of CAJQUW010014636.1, read as the reverse complement.
TCATCAATGTCGATTGCGAATCGCAATGTTTTAAATATGCTGTCCTCTCCATTCTCCACTATAATGACATCAATGCGAATCGAAATCGCACATATAGCTATAGGCAGTGGGAGAATGAATTAAACTTCGATGACTGTAATAGTGACGATATGAAAATTAAAGATATAGAAAAATTTGAAAAATTGAACAACATTAAAATAGTTCTCCATGTTTGGGAAAAAGGATTGAAGGGTGTGCGCTACAACTCGCGTTCGAGTTGTTATGAACGTACAGTAAACCTGTTATTAGTAAAACAGGATGATAGTGAGGAATGGCACTACTGCGGTATTCCCAAAATCTCTCGCTTATACCACCACTTAGAAAACTCTAGTAGAGAGTTATATTACTGCGACAGATGTATTCGCTACTTTAGGAGGAAAACTAAATTTGAAACTCATTATGAGTGGTGTAAGCGAGGTAAACTGCAAATGGAACGCATGCCCAAAGATAAGGAGTTTTCATATAGAGAGAATGGCGATGAACTAAGTCCTCTTCGTGTCATCTATGCTGACATCGAATGTTATATCGATGATAACATCCATCGACCAGCAGCCATTTCCTGCTATGAAGTATGGCATGATCACTTTAGGAGTAGGCAAAATAAAATGTACGTCTGGCAAGGTGAGGATTGTATTTACCAATTCCTACAATTCCTCGAACAGGCTGTAAAATTTCAACAAAAGTATGATGGTGAACTCTATCGCAGATCATTGCATATGACAGCAGATGATCAAGCAAAATTTGATAGTTGCAACGTTTGCCCCAAATGTAGGAAAACATTTGATGATGATAAGATTAAGAAAGTGCGCGACCATGATCACATCACTGGTAAATTTAGAAACGCACTATGTTCAAAATGCAATTTTTCACTTAGGATGAAACGGCGTACATTACCCGTCATTTTCCATAATTTCAAGGGCTACGACAGCCATATGATAATAAAAGGAGGTTTAGGTCAAATGAAAGAGTGGAAGCTTGATGTAATAGCACAAACGAGAGAGAAGTTTATGGCCATGACAGCAAAAGTGCCTGTCGATAAAACTAAAGAAAATAAGACGGTCTATTTTGATATAAAATTTTTAGATTCCTACCAATTTATGACTGCATCACTGGCCTCTCTCGTACAAAATCAAAAGTCTCTTCCACTAACACAAAATCTTAAGAAACAATATCCAAATCTAACCGATGAAGTCATCACACGGAAAGGAGTCTTTCCATATGCATATTTTGATGCGATTAGTAAACTCGGCGAGACTTCTCTTCCGCCCATAGATAAATTTAAAAATGATTTGACCGGCGCAGAATGTAAGACCGAAGATTATGATCATGCACAAGATGCATGGATAAAATTTGACTGCCATACATTTGGCGAATATATGATTGCCTATCTTAAGTTAGATGTATTTTTGCTGGCTGAAGTCTTTCAGGAATTTCGACGAGTGGCATTAGAAGAAGATAAGATAGATCCCGTCCACTTTGTCAGTCTGCCAGCCTTGTCATTTAAGTCTGCTTTTAAAATGACTGGTGAGACCATTCATCTCTTACAAGATCCAGAGATGTATAATTTATTTGAGCGAGGAATTCGCGGTGGTCTCACATTTGTAAATAAACATAGGTTAAAATCTGAAACAGTGGGTAATGATCATACCCATCTTAAGTATTATGATCAAAATAATTTATATGGCAGTTCACTATCCAAACCACTCCCTCACTCTGAGTTTAGCTGGTTAGATGATAGTGAAATTCAGCATCTCTCCAACCCTTCTAACATACTAGCAATCCCAGATGAAGGTGATTGGGGATATTATTTTGAGATAGATCTAATCTACCCAAATAATATGAAACATAAAACCGTAGATTTTCCACTCGCACCCGACTCAGGTGAAGTGAGTAAAGATATGTTTTCCGACTTTATGAAACAATTTCATAAAGATTTAGAATCATGCGGTCAACCCGACTATAAGCCTTGCCGCAAACTTTTACTCACCCAGTATGATAAGGAAAACTATCTAGTCCACTTTAGCATCCTAAAATTTTATTTAGAAATGGGTATGATTTTAAAAAGAGTTCACCGCATTATTAAATTTAGACAGAAAGCCTTCCTCAAACCATATATTGATAGTAACAGCCAGAAACGTGCACTAGCCCAAAATAATTTTGAAAAAGATTTTTATAAATATAAGAACAACAGTCTATTTGGTAAGACGATGGAGGATGTTAGAAAGCGCGTAAACTACAAACTAGTTAATGATGATCAAAAGTATCACAAATTGACCTCATCACCTCTATTCATCGATAGAGACATTATCGATGAGGACCTTATAGGTGTTAAAATGATAAAATCTGAAGTTGAGTTGTGCAAACCCATCTATATTGGTCAAGCTGGTCAAGCTGTACTCTAAGCTTGAAATGTATCAACTCTTCTATAAAATACTAAAACCGTGTCCTCTCGTAAAAGAGGTTCGTTTGTTGGGTGGTGACACAGATAGTTTCTTCTTAGGTATTACCACTCAAAAAGATTTAAATTTTAATGAAGTAGGAAAATCTTTAGAAAGATATTTTGATACATCAAATTATCCTACTGATCATCCACTATACTCCATCAAAAATAAGGCCAAACTTGGTTGTTTTAAGGATGAAACAGCAGGGAAGGAGATAGCTGAAATGATTCTCCTCCGCCCTAAAATGTATTCTATGAAATTAAAGGATAGTGATGATAGCATTAAGCGCGCTAAAGGCATATCAAGATCATTGGTCTCTAACATGAAACATAAAAATTTCAAGGGAGCCTATAGAAATAAAAATATAACGTTTGTCAATATGACAATCTTAAAATCTAAGTCGAATGAGATCAAAACTCATACTTTTAGGAAACGGGCGCTTTCAGCATGGGAGGATAAGAGGTGCTGGTTAGAACACAACATATCTCTTCCACATGGACATCCTGATACAGGCATACCACCACCCAAAAGAATTAAACCCACACTACCACATTCAGGAGACGTCTTAGCATAATCATCCTTAACTTAGTATTTTGATGTTGATTTCTGTAGATAAACATTGTTGTTTTATGTATCGCATGAGATTGTTTTTTCCTTGTGAATATGTGTCCACATCTGTACATTCCCCATGTGATGACTTTTCCACTGAAAGACATTTTTCCTATCCCTGTATATTTCCACCCTTCACGAAGTAAAAAGACTTTTTGTATATAGCAATGTTTATTGAAGTGTGCTCATGTATATATTTTCAGTGGATGTTGTATAAAGTCTATTGCTTCACATTCATGCACATATTTCAATAAATGTTGTATAAAGACTTCACTTTGTTTTCCGAAACACTAAAGTTACGAGGGATTTAGTATCTTTCACATGGATGCACTCTTGTAAACCATTGGTAATTTTGATAGCAATAGAGGGTATAGTTTGTTTGATGACGGGATGATAGAAAATAGATTCGAACATCTTCTCGACTATTCCATATGAAGCGTCTTTATCATGAATGAAATCACGTAAAATGTATTCTTTTTTCTCACTAACAGAAATAGGTAGAATCAAATCACTTTGAATGTAAAGGTGCTGTTCATGTTTATCAAGTGTCATTGGTGTTTCTATACCAATCGTATGCGCAGCAGCAAACACTGTTTGTAGCATTGAAAAACCAAAGAGTTTTTTCAAATTTTTACTCAATTGACATTGAATGTCATCACCCAGTTTCAGAACAACGCGTTGATTTTCAATTGAAAACGAAATGTGGTGTGTCTTTACATCATATTTACTTTTCATTACATGCTTCAACTTCTGTTGTATATAAGGATTTACTACATGAATGAAGCTTTCAACTGTATGATATAGACGCGGTATTATATTGATAGCAACTTTAGATTCTTCATAAGACTGGTAAATTTTCTTGATGCGATCGCCATAGATGTCCACCCACCATTCATCATTAACTGAATCAGCTTTAGTGTGATATTCATGAGAAGCATACACCACACCGCTTCCAATAATAGGTGTATAATGTCTTACAAAATGACGCAAGGTTGGAGAGAAATAAACTGTAAGTTTGTCATTATATTTCTGAATAACCAACTTATTTTTGTTCGCCATAATTTTCTCTCCATACTTCTTACCCACAGTCTCATTCCATCGTTTTACTAACTCAATAAGTGATAAAGGTTGAACACCACGCTTTTTCAAAATGATGCGTTCTTCGCATTCTACAACATCTTCATCAAATATTTTAAATCTATAATGAAATTTGTTGATTCGATTTGAATAAACTTTTTTAACATTTGCAGTAGCAATTGATGTTAGATGTAGTCCATGACCAAAACCAAGATGTGGATAGAATTCATTATCCAACCTCAGCGTAAGACCTTTAGTAAAAGAATGAAAGCGGAGGAACTGTCTCCCACTCCAATGATAGATAGTAAACTCATAAGCTTTCTGATTTTTATTCTTCATGATGGAAGTATTACCACTGTTGAATGCCTTAATATTTTCTCATTCCCAAATGGTTCATAAGAATCTGATTTTATCTGAATCCATTCATAGTTCCACTTTCCATCTGATGTTAAATTGTATGGCAACTGAAATGTATTATTCATCGTTATTCCATCATGGGTGCGAGGAGTCAATATCATTTCTTCCAAATCATTCACATTCTGAATATTGCTATCATAGCAAATACTAGAAACGCCAACCTCCCATTCACCTTCTAAATGCAGTGGCCGATTTAATTCTACTCGATAGTCTGATGGTTTATTTTTGGGAAATTTATTCATAGAAGCATTACTGGGCAAGTAGATTAGAAACGAGTCCTTATTTTCACTTTCCATATTATTCACATTGGAAAAATATATTAGCATACTTTTGCATTAACTCTTCATTCGGAAATGGAGTGTGATACTTGTCACAGCATCTTTATGAAAAGGAATCAACGCACCAGCATCGTCATAAATGGCAATATCAATTTGTGGGATGTAGTTTGATTTCAGCTTTGTATAATGCACTTTCTTGAAAGTATGCTCAGATAAAATACTGCAGCTTTTTGGCTGGTATGGTATCATTGCTAGCAATGGAGCTTCAACATCTCCCACACGTACATCTTCACCAATATTGGAATATATCTGAAAATAGTTAATACGACGCGATAGCGACATGTCTGCGCCAGCTTTGGTTACAGTACCACTTTTAAAGATATTTTGATCAAAACCCAAAATGTCCATTAGAGTTTTATCCATAATTAGTTCAATACCTTTTCCACTTATAGTGAGAGACAAAGTACCTTCTTTTTCAGAAAATGAAATATGTTGGTCATTAATCACTTCATTTAAATAATCTACAACCAATTTAACCGAAGTAATAATGCGAGGCATCAACACTCTTGTTTCATGTAAGATACCACCTAAAGGCTCTATACACTTTCTGTATAAAGATACGGACCATTCTGTATCAAATTGATTTGACCTTTCACATGGTAAATGTTGCATATCAGATTTTCCATGAACAGCTGCAGAACGATGTCGTAAGAACTGATGAAAATCTTTTGAACAAACTAATACTAGATCATCATCATTTAATTTGCTTATTGCAATATGATTAGATGATTTAATATAAGTCAATGTTGCCACTTGTTTACCATCAACTCGAAGGAGATAATTAAATTTCTTCAATAATGTTTCAGGAGTCATGTTTGTCTTTCTTGGCTTAATCACAATCTTCTTCACCAACGTCTTCTCATTTCTTGGAATAAGATCTACATAATAAGCTTCCTCTCGATATATTAACTGTTTATGACCACTTATGTGGTAATTAACGTTAAAATTATCATAGCTTGTTAAGGCGCTAGCGAGGTAGCCTAAATCATTTCTTAAACTTGGACTTAAACCAACAATCCAATCTTTCTCAACTACATGATGTACATAGGTATAATCATCATTGTGCGGAGTAAATTGGGCAATATGTTTACACGCTTTATTCAAGAAATCATATATAAACTTTTTACATGTTAAGAGATCTTTCTTTGGCCGCTGTGGAATGTATACTCGGCACCCCTTTTCACATTGGTAAGCAGCTGTACGTCTCATATTAATAGTCATCACCTCATGATCAAAAGTATAGACACAGTTGCTATAAACAAGTTGAGTGACACCCACTTCCCAATTTCCATTTAGCTGTTGTGCATGATCAATGGGAGTAGAAAAGAGTGCGGCTCGATTACTAGTAAATCTCTTTGTAGCCGCATTGCTAAGCAAAATATGATAAAACGACATTTTTATATTGCTGATCTGCAACTTTGCATAACATCATGAAGACTTGGATTTTGGACTCTCTACAATATATCAGAGTTGATCGTGATGGAAACGTACATTTCAAAAATTCTCATGGTCATACATCAAGAGGAATTACATTAACATGGCGACAATTTGTCAACCTCAATGATATCATGAGGGATTTGGAATATTTTGAAACATTAAGATTCATCTCCTTGGGTGATCAAGTTTGGCTTCAACATTACAGAAATGAAATTCAAATCTACCATTCTCATTCCGCAAACTGTTTCTCATTTCGCAAATACAATTGGGAGAAGTATAGAAGATATATACATCGCTCCATCATGACATTTATTCGTCGTGAGTTCATCGCCCTACTATGCAAATCTTAATCAGACATGACTACCACACATCATGAGTTGGAAATTAGATTCCCTACAACGTATTGAAACGGATCATGATCGAAACGTCTATTTCAAAGATTCAACTGGAAATGTGAGAAGAGAGTTTGCTTTATCTTATCGTCATTTTCAATCTCTACATCATATCATGAAGGACTTGAAATACTTCTATATGAAAAGACATTCACGTACTGGAAATCGCATCTGGCTGCGCGTCAACAATCGGCGAATTCAACTCTATCATTCCCAACTTCATACTAACTTCACATTTCATCAAGGTAGTTGGGAAAAGTATAAAAGGAAGGTACATCGCTCAATTTACTCATTCTTTCATCATGAAGCGCCATCGCTACACCATCGTCAACATTCTCCGTCGCTTCAGACTCTACACCAAAATCGATCTCACAACATTACACCAACAGCTTCCAAACAGCAAGTATTACCCGGGCCGTCCTCAAATGTTAGTGGTGAAGATGAACAATTCACGGAATCTTCAACTCTTCCCAAATGGGACTGTACAGATTCTCGGCGCCCTTTCTCATTCATCGGCGCAGTCAGTGCGCTTAGAGCTACAAAGACTACTACGTCGGATATGGAAGAGGGAGAGGTGTGTGATGTCGAATCTGACTGTGGACAATATGGTGATCTCTACTCAATTGAGTGAAAGTGTATCATTTTTGAAGATTCGTACCAGCAGTTACAATTTGTGTTATGAACCCGAACTTTTTCCTGCAGCTCTCATTAGTTGTTGGTTACCTGTGCATGTGGCAATCTTTCATAATAGTAAAGTGATCATTACTGGACTAAAATCTCATGTACAAGCAAATGTGATCCTAGACTATCTCATTGAGTATGTACGTACCCAGCGGATTGTAAAATAAAAAACAATTTTTCCAACATGATGTTTTTATTTCAAATCATGATAGAACTTACAAATCATTTTTTCATTAGAGGATGGATTACATGAAAAGTTTTGAATAATAGATGCAAATCGAGATACATGTAAACGTTTTAAGATGAAGTACAGTACAAAAGCACCACACGTTGATGAAAGTGGATGTTGTAGTATGCGTTCATTTCGCTGATATTGACGCGTATGTTTTCTCAACCACTGCTGTGTTGGTATATTTGGAGGTTGAGCAAGAGAGTCAAATAGTTCACCACGTCGGTCTTCTCCAATAAAGATCGCTTTCCAATGCTCACCGCCTAAATTCTGCGAATGAGTGTTTAGCACAATAAAGATGGGATAGTGATTTACTGCAGGTGGTAAGGTATCGAGTGAATAGACATTATCGAAAGCTTTCAACGTCGCTTCGTCTGCATTACGCTGCACTTTAGTCTTAATATCGTCAGCAGTCAACCAACTCATTAACGATTATACTGAAGAATCACGTCACGATACTTTGTAATTTCAATATTTGAATCGAAGACTGCATAAATTAATACATTGATCGTCTCAGGTAGTGTTCTTTTGAACGTCAAATCCAAACGAATATTATGAGGCACGTTCGCTTGACGATAGGGTGCACTAATATCGCTGTCAGCAGTCAAATCAAATGCATAAATAGTATATCCACTCTTAAACTCTTTCATAGTCAGTCCGTTGGTGTCATCCGTATTGTAAAAGTCAAAGACATCCATAAAATCAACATAACTGCGCATAAATTGATCCGCAGCAAAATCTGGTTTGTAGGGTGGACCAGGATGACTCACACCATTTACACGTAAAGCAATTTCACTTAACTGATTGTGTTTAAAATTGAAAGGATTCTTCTTTATATTACCATTAAATGCATCATTTTCAACCATTGCCACCATGAGGAGCTTCGGTGCTTCCGATGGAAAGAGGCCATCTTTCATGAAACTCTTTTGATCTTTCGGAATTGTAAAGGTGAGAAGCTTTGTATGCTGAACGGGGTAAATGGCATTTTGGCTGTTAAGGCCTTCAGCATGCCCTCTAATGACACTTGGATTCGGTACTACTCGACGAATGTAAGGTGCAATATCTTCCACATGAATTCTAAAATTGTCAACTTTAGCAAATGCATTCAGCGCAAATTCAGGCTTATTCAATGTCAGCTTGAGTCGCATGTTGGTATTACACAGTAAAAACTTTGACTGTCTAAAGAAGTCTAAATTCAGCGGACCATATAGCTGACATACTTTACTATCTTTAATCATAGCAGATCGCTTTACAAAGCCACTGTTTGTTTCAACATCAAATTTTCCTGCTTCATCTCTATACCATCCCATGGCTTCCATATGACTTTTTTGTGCTGCTGGATGAAACTGTGATACATGATTGAAATATGATTTATAGGGATAATCGCTTTGACCACCTTCCACCTGCTGCTCTCCAATCGTTAGAGAAACATCGCGAAGTAATGTAGTCAATGGTAAATTGTTCAGTCCAACTTTATGTGCATCGTCAATAGCAGTTCCATCTGCTTGCTGAATTCTAAACCTCAAATCAAGCATCGCATAACTCAAATCTATGTAGTCATCACTACCACCAGGAATAACAAATTCAATGGGGCCAGCATTCTCAGCTGTTCGAGGATGATAATCTACAATACTTGAACTAAGAATATCTGTCTGTATGGCTTGTTGATCGAACAAACAAAAACCGGAAGTTTTACACTCCATGATTAGAAGTTATAGCAGCGTCGTCGTTTAGCGCCTGATGAATGATTAGAGCCTCTACGACGTTTGCGTGAATGCCTTTTGACTGAAGATCGCACCTTACCAGCTCCGCGATGTTTCCTCCTTCCTTTATTCATTCGTTTAGGTGATTTCTTTCCTTGAGTAACACCAGCAAAGGTCTGCTTCAATGTTTTTAAACCGCGTTCCTTCCCACGATTCAACAAACTGCTCTTAAAACTTCTACCTCTGGAAAGATCACTAGCAACATCACCAGCAAAGCCAACGGCATTACTTAAAACATTTCGTTTTAAAGATCTACCGACATTGGATATGAGAGGTGCTACAACAGATTTCAGTGCACCAAGTATGCTACCTCCGCGTTGGCGGCGAGCGCCGATGTAAATTTGTCCTCCGCCACTTACATAGGAGGGTCGTGAATAAAATGAGGCAGTTGGATTCATAGCTCAAATCCTAAACATTGTTAGTTACAACTTTGCATGAATCACTGTCGATCACTTAGATGAAAGATGTCGGCACGACGCATCCAAGAGTTCATACTTGAAGGATAACCAGTCCATTTAACAAGACACCATTCTTCACCTTGCCGTTTTTTACATCGAATGATTTTCTCTACCAAATATGTTTCACTTTCAGTGACTACCTCAATCTCATCGCGGTAAAAGCTACCCTCAATTTCTTCATTATCGTAATCTTTCAACTTGTAGGTGGTCGGAGAGTCTTTTTGATTAATCCTTGATACTGTAAATACCTCCTCTGTCCAATTCGGAAGGCACCCTTTAGCAAAACACTTTTCACTTTTGAGATACGAACTTTATCGCCAATTTTCACATCACTTTTCACATGAGTGCGTTTACGTTGGAATGATTCGCGCACTTTATCTACATTGTCAGCATTTACATCTACTGGTCTGAGTCCAATAGAACGATGGATAGAGTGATTGTAGGCATGGAGTGTATCTTGTAGAACCTTTGTCCAATTTTGTGTCAAGTTGGCAGTAAAATGTCGCCACAAGCGATTTTTTAATGTGCGATTAAAACGTTCAACGAGTGCAGCTTTATAAGCACTCTTTACACTAAACAACTCAATGTCATGCCTCTCAAATAATCTTCGCACATGCTGATTTTCAAACTCTTTTCCTTGATCACTCTGAATTATTTTTGGAATCCGACCTTCTCGAAAAATTGTTTGGAATGCTTTTGCTACTCCTTTCCCTTCTTTAGTTTTTAAAGGTTGAGCCCACGCATAACGCGAGAAAATATCAATGACGGTTAAAATAAAATTATTGTCCGAGCTATGTTTTGAAATGGAGCCGACATCGCACAAATCTGCTTGCCACTGTTCATCGATGTCATGAACAATATAATGGCGGGTGCGGTACTTCTTTTTCGCTTGTTTGTGGAGTGTATAGGTAGCCTGACCCTTTAACCATCGTTTCACTTGTGATTGTGGAAGACCACTCGCTTTTGATAATTTCTTGATAGATGCAAATCCTGCCGGATGTTTTACATCATAATAGATTGACTTCAAACGTTCAGTCGATGACGACTGACTCTTTTTCCTCCTTCTCATCTTTTTGTTTTCTTGCCTTTCTACATTTACAACAACTACAGCATTTAGCTTTAGCGGTTTTGCGATCGTGTTCACATTGCTTAGGGGTTTCATTATGAGAGCTGGCGCAGCAAGTGCAAGTGACAACGACATTCACCTCTGGCGGCTCATTACATGGCAAGCAACACATCTGCTTCATATTAATAGTCTGAGAACATGTATTTCCTAGGAGGAGCTGTTTTACGTTTTCCTTTTACTAGTTTTAGTGGTGATGTAGATCTACGTCGAGTTCTTCCTCTTGTTTGCTTAGTGAGTGTGGGAGGGGATGTAGCAGGTGACGTCTTAAACCAATTTGTTGGCATTTTCATCGTCTGAAGCATTGGAGCAGTAGCCACTGTTGAGTCAAGTTCTTTCAATGTCTCATTATTCAAAGCAAATTTTGGCACATTATGCTTTTTCAATAGTTTAAGAAAGTATGACCAACCAGGTGGAACATAGCCCTGACGGCGCTTTCTACGTGTCGCATACTGAATCAAGTCTTCATAACGTGAAGCATCAATCACTTTATTTTCATCTGTAATGATTTCTCCTCTATCATTTACATTGAGATGGGGTTCAATACTATTGAAAAGAGATATGGCATGTGCGCGAGATGCTAAAGGTGTAGCAGTCGATACAGAGTCACGCATCTTATTCTTCAAGTTTTTTAATTGCTCAACAGTTTCCGATTGTAATAATACAGCACGATGTGGATCTTTGATGTGAACATTTTGCTGATAATCTATTTCTTTCCTATACATTTGATTTGCAAGAGGTTGCTTTACTTGCTGCATGGCAGTCAATTGTACATATTCATCCTGAGGAATAACAATCATGCGAGAATAAGAACTCATAGTTTGTAGATAATCATGGGAGTTTTCAAAATATCACTTCGAAATCTAAATTCTTCCGGATACTCTTGCGTAAAGTCAATGAATAAGTAACCGTATGGTTTTTCAGCAGCTGCTTGAAAAATTTCAATTAAGGCTTTTGATCCTCTGGGTGCAACTTGTCGCGCTAAAATTTCAAATTGACTTTTATCTCGCGGATTCTTGAAAATAGCATAATAGTGTGTATTCAGGTTTCGTGTACGAGCTTCTTTTCCATCAGGAAACAAATTTTGTGTGATATAGATGATAAAGCACCTTTTATGATGTGCTGCACGAGTGAACATATCTGTAACATCTTTGGAATTCTTACTTTCTTTTAATAAATCATCCAATACAACAACATCATTAGACTGAAGTTTATCCACTGGAATAATTCCTTCATGTCGAATAAAGTTGCGACTTTGCAATTCCTGAAACAGCGACGGTTGATAAATACCATAACACCAAATCACTCGATTGATAGGTTCCTTAAACAACTCCCTTCTTTTATCCAATAAATTCAGCGTGAAAACAGTTTTACCTGCATGAGATGGACCTGATACAGTCAGAACTTTATCACATTGAAGTCTGAAATCCATTTTATTACTTTGAGACTCAACATTTGCATAATTAACGCTTAGAGCCAAAGATATTGCCCAATAGGTTGCCCACGGCAGGAGCTATCATTGGAAGTATTGCTGAAAGGAAACCGCCCTTTTGTGTTAGAGTTTTCCTCTTTCTTTGAAGGGTGACTTTAGGATTGGAGATGAAACGCAATTTCGTAGCATATCGCTTAAGTAACTTTCGTTGTTTTGGTGCTAATTTCTTCGTCCTCAACTTCCTCACATGAGAAATAATTTCACAAATGAATTTATCGTTAGCATGTCGTATAGCATTGTATCGCTGATTTTCTTTCATTCGTCGGAGAGCTTGAATGGCTGAAGAAAACTTTGAAGACTTTTGACTTTTACGTTTCACCATTTTCCGTGTTAGTCTTTGCTAAAACCTATCTTTACCACATTTGCATAGGTACTAACTATTGCGACATAAGTGACACTCGAAATGAGCAATATCACAGAGGTTACATTGGCAAAGTTGAATGCAATTACGTATGAAACAGCGTTGACAAAAAGCATGCTTACATCTCTTGAAGATGCGCTTTTCATTTCCATCCTTTCGCTTACATACATCGCAACACATAGTTTCGCCGTTACTGATGTCTATAGCAAGTCTTTTTGAAGATATGAATTTGCTAGCCTTTTCTAAATAATAGACGCATGTACAGAAGGAATATACTTCGAGAGTGAGCAGACATAGCTCGAAAACCAGTTGTGCTACAATCAAGTACCACTGCATTTTCAATTTTTCTTTATGGAAATTTGAATGTGAATATCTGAAATCGCTTCAATCACTAGACTGCTACCATGATGGTTAAATGCGTTAAGACGTTCAGCAATTTTTATCATATGTCTTTTAAAAAATTCTTGGGGGTGATCTACCACTTCCATTGAATAAGAAGCAAAATGGAAAGAGCGACTTTCCACCTCTTCCTTTCCAAAATGACTAAACTTAATTTTCGCAACTAATCGCGCCATGATAATGCTATCAGAGAATGTATTCATTAACTCTAGAAATAGAGTGCTAGCATCATCGACCACTGCTTCGATGTCGGTCTCATCTTTATGAAAATTTATCACATAATCTTGAACAGCTCCTTTTAAACTTTGCCTATGAAAACGTAATGTTCCGCAGTCGTTTGAGAAAGACATGATCGCCCTTTATCTAACCCATCCATTGCATGAAAACAACAACTCTTCTCATAGTAACATTTATTGAATAACGGTAACAAGCATGCATTATAAATCAATGGTTTGAAAGAGATAAAATAGATACAGCTGGTAACTATCATACAGCGAGCAATGATAACCATACAGGACTTTGGCAGTGTTGAGGTAAGGAGGAAAGAAGCATTGGTTATGAACGTAGCTACTACAACGAACAGACAAAATAGGAACAGACAAATCCTTAAAACGTTTCGTGACTTCATGATAATGTTGATTCACTCTACTATCCCAAGGCGGGAGCAAAATATCATCAATGATTAGATTGGGAATTACTTTCCTCTCCTTACCAGGATTATTACAAAAGATGCGTATAACATTGAAAGCAGCTAACCATCGTTTAAAGTCAATAAGAAGAGCACTCTCACAAGAAAAGCCATAGTCTTGCAAATATTTCAGATTATGTCCATGAATGTGTTTTCTCGCCCATTGATCAACATTGGGATCGCAGTTGGCATGTTGATGATAGACACTAACAATATGATATGTCCAATTGTTCATAGCAATAGCACTGAGCTCCTGTACAGGTTCACCCTCACAATCCATAAAAATGATGATAGAAGCCTAAAACGGAAATTACACATCTAAGGAAGCGTTCTATAACATATTACAAAATGAAGAATTACATCGATGCTTTTCACGACAAAATACACAAATGATATGATGGCAACGAAGAAGTAAAATGTATCTAATAAGACCACGTCTACGACACTCAAAGCACATAAGCGAATTGTCATAGGGTAGAGTTAGGAAAGGACTAGTAATTCTCCTTCTTTGATTTGCGTTTTGATGCAGAATTCTTCTCCGACTTGCGCTTCGTACCACTGCTGTTAAGGATTTGATCAATTATGTCGTCCACGTTGGGTGGTTTTGGAATATATAGGATGGATTCCATATGCATGGAGAGAGAGGCTATTTTATTATCCTTGTGTCGACCATAATATAGCCCATTCACTTTGAAAAGGATATCCCAAGTACCTTCTCCGAGCTCATCACATCTGATGGGTATTGATTGATCTCCCTCCTTCTTATAGTAAGTACACCAATGTGATACCGGTAGGCAAATGTGATTACCATCCCAAATCTTTCTATAGGGAGTATCCTTGTCATCTCTCGCCCTCCACTCTTGAGCAAGAGGAGTAGGAATGTCCATATTTAATGTCACATACTCCTCAATAATATCAAGTTGGCGGCGAATGTACGGACTCACGGGGATCAGTATGTAGTCCCCATACTGATTGCGCATTATCTTGACATCCGTGGAAGGGAGCATTCCCGTTTGGAGTACTACGCTATGATCGTCATAACGCAAGACTTGTTTAAATTTACGCTGTAGCGGTGTAGGATTATGTACCTTGGTTGTTTCTTCCACTGGCCTCAGTTGTAGATGATCTGACCGTAGCGAACCTTGTAACGTTTGACCGCCATTTTTTCCTACTAGTGCAGCAGATGGAGTAGATGCCTGAAAATGAAAAAAGATTGTATTAAGTTTACGTTCAAGGGAGGAGAGGGAGGGAAGTAGCGACTTACCATTTTAGTTGGATAATAGAATAGAGAGAGAGAGAAAATGTGCGTCCGTCACTCGTGTGATTCAACGATGGAATGATTCTCACTGTGGAAGGCTCGCTATTTATAAAGAAATGCTTGATTCTCATTGGATGATGATCCTCATTGGACAATAACATCAAGCTGATTCCAAATCTGAAATCCGTTTTCCCATCCGATGCTTCGTTTTGAAGCTACAGCCCAAAACGTCCCAAATTCTAACTCTGTCGTTTTTCGCCAATGTCCCAAAATCTTAAATGGCGTCTCACATCTAAACGAAGACAGATAGGAACAAGCCGATTCTTTCAGTGAATTTGTCTCACTCTTAGCTTTCAAACGAGCTATGGCACGACAAAATCCGTCCACTGGAAGCCAAAATCGAAGCGAGCTGTCCAGAGGGGGGGGACGTCAGCGAAAAATTTTTCTCTCCGATGGCGTTCAAATTCACCATACGGATGCAGAATTTCACGCTGAATCCGAATCTTACCTCCGTTTTCCCATCCGATGCTTCGTTTGGGCGCTACACACCAAAACGTCCCAAATTCTAACTCTGTCGTTTTTTCGAAAAATGTTGAAAATTTTTTCTCGCCGATTGCCTTGAAACTCACCATACAGATAGAGAATTTCACGCTGATTCCAAATCTGAAATCCGTTTTCCAATCCGATGCTTCGTTTTGAAGCTACAGCCCAAAACGTCCCAAATTCTAACTCTGTCGTTTTTCGCCAATATCCCAAAATCTTAAATGGCGTCTCACATCTAAACGAAGACAGATATGAACAAGCCGATTCTTTCAGTGAATTTGTCTCACTCTTAGCTTTCAAACGAGCTATGGCACGACAAAATCCGTCCACTGGAAGCCAAAATCGAAGCGAGCTGTCCAGAGGGGGGGGGGACGTCAGCGAAAATTTTTCTCTCCGATTGCGTTCAAATTCACCATACCGATGCAGAATTTCACGCCGAATCCGAATCTGGCCTCCGTTTTCTCATCCGACCACTCCTTCCACTCGAAACAGCCCATTTTACAACCCAACATTCAGCAGATTGCACGAAAAACATCACACACTATAGCCTCAAGACTAATCCTGGCGGTCGCCCAAGTCCACCACGACACTCTGTCGTTCCAGAGGGGGGGGGACGTCAGCGAACAGTTTGTGAACGTGGACCCACCTGGCCGGCACACCACGACAGACTACAACCTCTGTCGTTCCAGAGGGGGGGGGAGTCAGCGATGGCGGCCATCTTGCGCTATCTGGTGTTTGTCACTTCCTTACTACTGTTGTCAGACAGTCTAAGGCAATGATCTAAGGCATGTCTTCATCAAGACACCAATACATGCATGCATCCGCTATAACTATTGTTTACTTGGTAGCCACATAGCGACGAATCACGTGAAACAGCTAGGTCTCCATGCGTGATGTGTGTGCTTCGCATGATCTGTAGCGAGTAATTAAGCGTTCGCGCAATCAAGCGTGCGTTTACGATGGATGTGTGGCAGGGAATATACAATCGAGAACAAAGGGTGCAGTGCAATTTTCTAATATGCAATACGGAGATGAAATTGTTAATTGTGATAGCCATGTGAATGTACTGAGAAATCCTTTAGGAAATTGATATGGAATTTTCAGAGTCCGCCATTTTGAATTTTTGCATTTTTCTCAAAAAGCCCTCGATGAATGATTTTCTTACTATCAAAATCGTAATCTGGAGGTCAAATTACATGGGTATGCATGGAGAAATCCATTAGGAAATTGATATGGAAGTGTGTAGAGCGCAGTTTCGATTTCAGAGTCCGCCATTTTGAATTTTTGCATTTTTCTCAAAAGCCCTCGATCGATGATTTTTTAGCCATCAAAATCGTAATCTAGGGGTCAAATTACATGGGTTAGCGTTGAAAAATCATTTAGGAAATTTCAAAAATGAAACCGCCATCTCCGTGACTCCGTGCAGTAAACAGTGGAGCAGTAGCCAGAGACTGACAGCCACTCTGACACTTTGATGAAAAATCGATCTAAACTACAGATGACCAATTGAGATGATGTTATCTAATTCCATTTGTTTGAAAATTGATCTTAATTGAGATAATTTTGGTTCAAATCATTTATATCGCATGCGCAATGTAAGTGCGGGGTTTATTAGAGGGCGGCGTTTATTAAAATGTGCGATTTTCCACATGGCATTCCCAAATTGAAGAATAGTAATAATTGCAGATTGAGATGATTTTGGTTCAAATCATTTTTATCGTATGCGCAATGTGACCTTATTTCACGCTGATAAGTTCTTGTGAGATAAGGCCTGTGATTATTTTTTTCAATAGCTACAGTATATTTGTAATTCAGAGACCTTCGATTCTATTCGCGAATCGGCTGGGTAAAAGTTACTGCAATTGTTTTCTTTTGATTTAATGTATAGCTACTTCTCGTTCGATACGACTTAAACGTAAAGATTTAATAAGCTTGTTATTTTGGATTCTCATTGAAAGCGGTTGAGGATGTAGGTTGCTAGACGTCAAGAGTTAGTCGGCTATATGTTGCTCAGATGACTTGCGGTTGCAAGCTCGGGTTCCTGAAAACCTTCAAAATAAAGCAGTGATCATGAACCCGAGCATCCATGATTCTAAAATTCCAGGTCAGGCTACTCCAAGCTTATACAACAATCAATCTGCATTATAGTGCCCAAGTCTTCTGTGATCATTATATACTTGAGCAAGTATGACTTTGAGTGACGAATTTGGAAGTCAACCGTTCTGTCAATGTGAAGTCGCATCTCAAATTGGCATCCATTATCTAACATAGCGTCAATGTGTTATTCGAAATAGTTGAGTCATTTAGCGGAGTACACTATAACTATCTCAGAAAAGTAAGGACTCCTTAATTTGACTGCTTATTTCATTTAATACCATGGCATCTTCTCATATCATATCTTTCAATAGCTATCCGAAAGCGTTGTTGGTATGCCTATATATTCTTATTGGTTGAAAGTATAATTGGCTGCTCCATTTAGCCCATATTCTACCGGAACGCGAGGATCATGACATGCACTCTTTTGATATCGCATTCACAAACGGTAGTCGTTGCTTACTTATAGCGCACTCGATCGTACTTTTCTCATAACAAGCTCGAACAATTTTATGTGGCGTCTTCTGTTCTTAAAACAGCTGCCTATCAGCGCTTGCAATCTAGAAGATTTGTTCGGTGCGCAAGTTAGGAATTCACCAGATCTTCAATATCCCTCGGCTAGCCAAACCGCAAATCAAAAAGCTAAAGTAGGTCTATGCAAATTTTAAATGATTCGATTCGCGAATTACGACCCGATTCGATTCGACTCAAAATTTGCCGATTCGCAGGTCCCTATTTTTATTGTGATAAATTTCATCTATTAGAGACATAACATGGTTGGTTGCGTTTAGAGCTACATGTGGTGCTTGAAAGACCAGAAAAATTTTCAATTCCTAAATTTTCAAACATCATGTGTGTAAAGTAAACTGCACAAGACCGAGCGATACACATAAAAATTCCCTCGAAAAGGCAATGAGAATCAAAATATCTCATTTAATTCATGGATTTTACCTCCATTCATCGGAGTTCAATAGAGATGGATGGGGCACACTTGGGTAATGTCTATATTGATAATGTCTCAGGAGATGAGTTTCGATGACCTTGATCTTCGATTTCCAACCATTTGCAAGATCACGTAGACCAAATGTGGTGGCTGTAAAAAGCACTATCTATGTTCACAACTAAAGATGAGCGTCGGGTCGGGTTCCAAAAATTCGGATACCCGAGTCGAACAAAGTTTCAACCCGAACCCGATGTCGGGTCGGGTACAAATGTCTGACCCAAACCCGACAAAAAGTTCCAGAACCCGACCCGACCCGAACCCGATTATATTCGAAAAATCAGAAAAATTTCTCTATATAAAACTAATGCTTGATCCTAATGTGATACCGGGCGGTAGTCTAACTTCTTAGTAGTATTATTTTAGTATTTATTAAAATACGCAGTGGTTATAGTACGATTATTTTCTCTAGGCTAAAACAAATACTAAATAAGTAGCATAATTATCCACGAAATTAATATAACCTACAATACTTGACAAAATTCGGAATCTTTACAAAAAAATCGACTGCTTCGCGATATATTATAGGTGTTGCAGCATACTCCTTCAAAACTCTGATTGAGACACTTTGACTTTCAATGTTAATGAAGATGTCAAGGTCCGAGCAGCTGAGCTGCATCACTACATGTAGCAACATAATTCTGCAGATAGATGCTAAAATTTCAATTATATAATTTTTGATGTATAGTTAATTAAGCTTCCTTTCCTATGTAGAGCTTATCTTAGATTAAATTTCATTTTTTCCGTCCATCCTGCGAGCCACGATCTACATGTCATTATGAGAATGAAGCCTCTAGAGACCACAGGAACAGATTCAATTAATTTGATAATGATCCTTCGTTGTTTTACAAGATATGTAGCGCAAAGTATTTTATTAGATCAACAATTCACAATGAGAATGTGATAAGCCGCAATTTCTTGAAAAACTTAAACTACAGGTACACATGAAACAGTACTAACTTAACAGAAAATAATTTTTAAACTTCTGAACATTTTTCAAATTCGTATGCTCCAACTCGAAAAAAACCCGAGTTCGGGTTATTTCGGGTTTTAGATAAAAGAGATAATCCTACCCGACCCGACTCGAGTTCTTAATTGCTCTACCCGAACCCGAGCATTCGGTTTCGCGTCAGGGTCGGGTTCGGGTTCGGGTAGGATCGCTCATCTTTATTCACAACTTCGTGATGAGGGGTTCAAGGAAAAGCAAATGACTTTGAGTGCGGGCTCAGCTTATATCTAGCATTCTCATACGATGATGAAAATCATCCCTGCAGCCATTTATAATAGAATATAATGCTTACTAATTCAAATTATTAATTGAAGTAGTCCTAATGAGGACTGATGGCGTTCTCCAATCCGCAAGTGTACAGATGCAATGCTACTGTAGCCATTGGATTAATCAGTTCTTAAAAGAACTCAATGGAGCTTTCTCGTGGTAACGAATTAAAATTGATCAGCTATGGCCCAATATCTGATAAAAATGGTAATCTTAAGACTTGTAACACCACTCATTCTTACTATTAATATACTAATACCATAGAGTCCAAGCACTCCCGCATACATGTTCAAAACAGACGTCTAATATAATGTACCGACTACAGATGCTATGGTTGTGGAAGTAGAATAGGACGATCACCATAGGTTAAGGAAATTAAAAATGGCGTGAAAATTTAACATGAATTTCCCGAACATGAAACAACCGTGGGTTTGGTAAGGATTCCAACTAATAATGAATGGCCGATTATCAACAAACAGCGCAATTGCTGAATCAAGCTGATGGAAGGCTGGAGGCTGTTCGAATTCTATTGATAGTGAAATTCGTGCAGACAACACTATAAGCTTACATGTGCTATAAAGCTGAAATGTAACTAGAGCGTTCAGAAAAATAATGAAAATTGCATTTCTAGTAAATTTTGTCAATACTATTAATAAATTTTGAATGACTTTTTTTAATTGAGAATTTGTTTGTATTTGCGAACTTAACTTTCACATGTAGGCCTACCTCATCATCCGATATTGACCTTATTGCACAAGCGCTAATCACAACATGGCTACTGAAAAGTGAGTGTTGCTCACCCAGTAAAGCTTTTGTTGACGTAGTTGGCAGGCGATGTGCGTGCATATCACACGGGTAAGTATGTCGAAAGTAGCTGACAAGGAGCTATGATCTTGATTGATTTCACAAGTAAAAAGTTAAGCGCTTTTTAACGGTCATGTTTCAACGACCGTTGGATTTTGTAGATATGTTACATGATGATAGTGGTGATAGTATGATGAAAACATGGCAAATCAAATAAAACGACCTCTGGCCATTGTATTATTGATGTTCTTTTCAGATCTACCTCCTTGTTAATGATTTTCTTTATCTTCTCCCTGCTAATGTCCTTTTGTTTCAGATAATTATCAGTTGCTGGAATAGATACCGTAGACCACAGTGATGTCATTCATGAAAGCACTGCTTGTGCTTTTTCGTTTGGAAATCTGTTGCTAATCGGTTTGATCATCAATATTTTGACGTTTTATATGGATGGACAATTTTTATCGCCAAACTCTCGGTAAGCATTTATATTTTTTATGACATGCTGATATTCGTCTCACACTGCGACCAACACAAGCAATTATTCATAGCGGATCTACATGGGCATGTACAATCCTTAAAATACTCGAGTGCTTGAAGACAACGATTCTCTCGATGAAGTAGATGGTGCGAATGCGTGGTTTATGTCACGATTTGTTTCCTGACGGTGGTTAGCATTAAGCCAGTCTGACTTCGAATTTTGAATCAATGGGAAACTTGAGCATCATTTTCTCGAATATCTTCCATCACAGAAAGAGCACTATCAAAAGTACTATCCATATAGTCAACTGATCACTGGAAATAGGTCGCAGGTGTTACTTAAAACACATTACCGCAAACCTGTCTAGCTTTCTTGATTTTCATCAGTCAGCATTTTGAGGCATTCGTGCTGAAGATCAAAAGAAGAGAGCCTATGATTCACGACTTGTATTTAGTATTGACATTTCTGTTACTGGAATTGATGCAGTAGTTTATCAAGACGCTGCTAGCAGGATTGGACAAACGCAGAAGATACAAAAAAGCCTGAAGAAACAAGTCTGCCGCGAAGACGATGTTGGAGCGAAAACTATGCCGTATTTATTAAATAATGAAGTTTTTGAAGTGAAATGCAGAAATTTAAGAATAAGTGTATTGTTATCTTTTTGGTAGTTGTCAGAAAACTACTAGAATTCTTTTCCCTTTGATTCATAGTGCTATAAAACTTAACCATGTTTAACCGAGATAATCGTCATGATCCTCAATATCATATCAAGTTTGTCCTAAACAACTCTAGAGGTACGGAAATCTGCATTGAACACTACATCTCTATGTTCGGTTGAGCAATCAGGAATTGGATCAAGAGCAGATATCTGCGATGAAGTGAGGAATGGATGGAGACTATCAGCTTGAAACTAATATACTCATTGACAAAATTTTTGAAACATTTACTTCTTTAACTTCTTTCTTTTTGACTGGTATATGTATATACATGTACGTATGATACCTTGATAATTTTGTCACAATCTCCACCAAGTCGCTAGCACAGAGAAACAACGCATGTAGCAGATTCAATTTTAATAGCGCGTGTGCCCCCCTCTAGCTCCAATACATTCAGTAATCCGAGATGGCATGGATTCACAAAGTTTCTGAATGAAGGATGTTTCAAGGAGAAGCCACTGCTCTGTCAGTCTTTCAGAGAGAATCTTCAGGGACACTGGTGGAAGTGAATAGCGGTCTCTCACTCGCCGTCCAAGCTCGTCCCATACTTGTTCAATGGGTGACAAGTCAGGTGAGCGTGCAGGTCAGTCAAGGGTTTGAGTGTTCAATCTCCCAACAGTGGCAATGACAGCCGAGGAGCGATGTGGTCTTGCGTTGTCGTCTTGGAAGACGAGATCCTCCACACTGACCACTGGGGCAGCAACAGGAAGCACTATTTCATTGAGATACCTCCCTAGTAACACGCTTCTGACGGCCCCACGCTGGCTCAGGAATGGGTCATATGGGCTGTCGTGGGCACCACTTTTTTGAGGATTGGCAAGGTGAGGGCACCACTTCAGGTGACCCATGCCCAATAAAACCCTCACCGTACCGGCGACTGACGGCATCTCTAAATATTTGCCCCATAAGCCACAATTTCGCCAGTAGCGCGCCGATGCTTATAAATTTAGCCAGCCGTTTATGCAGAAATTTCCATAACGATGAAAGTTATGACATGTAGTAAGCCATAATTGTCATCATATGAATAATGCTATAAGTGGCGGTTGCACAGCATGTATGTTAATGCAGGATTTGAATATCGATCAGTGTCCCCAATCAATCAGCAACATTATCATGGAACAGATATTTTATTCTTCTATATTCCCGTATTTTGTGAGTACTAACGGAATACACTTGTTTCACCCTTACATCATACAGAGTGAGGCTACTTGTTGACGCTGAAATCTCCCTTCATTTTCTGTTTATGAAGACATTTTTTGAAGCACAACGGTACTCTATTAACTTACTGCGTATTTAGAAGCTTTGGGTATATTTTGTTTAAGTGCTCATATTTCAAATAGATATATTTCGGTTCTGCAAGCCTGTGGATTCTTGGAAAACGTTTGTCAGACTTACTTCCTAATCCGCTATTATACATCATTACCGACTGACTGGTGCGGAGGCAAGTATTGATTGAGCTTTGTGCTGCTGCTAGTAAGAATAATACAACAAGTACATGTAATGGTTATTGTACAGTAAGCTAGGTCGAGTACGCTGGGCGTTGTCTTCCAAACTTGTGGTAGTTTATTGTCTTGAAAGAGAATTTCATTGACAAACTTTGTGAAATTGCGTAATGAAGCTTGTCAGATGGTCGACCTGTTTGTGCCCGTTTGATACAGACGAGAAAGTTATTAGTTAGGCTAAGAGAAACCTGGGCAGACGCTCCACGAGTCTGAAATATGACATTGTGCAACGTGAAAAGGGAAATCTGGATTTTCATAATATTCATGCAGCTTTTCATCCAACGCTATCACGTGATGAAATTTTACTTGGTGAAAGTAACTAATTGAATGAGTAAACAAGACTCCATAGTTATCGCCATAGCGAAGACGGTCTGCTCTGATCAACAGCACGTGAAGCCGGTAAGCAAGCCATTGTCTCGTGTCAGAAATATACTGGGGTGTATTTTGTGTCTAAAAAATACTTCGGCAAGAAGTTGGCGGATACTATTAAAGTCGCGGCAATTATTCATTGATAAAAGTGATTAGAAGCTCATATGATAAAAAGTAGACATTTACACCATTTCCATTTATATAAGTAATCACGCAGTACGTACGGGTTCTGATTCATCTGCATAGTCAGTCATCGTAATTGCAGCTTGATAAAATTGCAAGAAGTTTCTGTGGAAGTTCATCAACTCAAATATGTGATTAAGCGCTTTTGCAGTTACAGATGAACGTTCCTTCTATGAAAGGAACACCTTCATAAGTGCCCGTTTGTAATGAATACGAGAATTTTTGCGAGCATATATGAATCATTTGTTTGCAATTCATGAAGATTTTCAATGTAAATCCATTCAATTTTATGAAATGCACCATCAGAATCTTTGTAAGAATTTGATAGTCATGCAATAGATTTCTCATTAACTTAAGCAAATGAGACGCATCAAAAATTCACTTCGGTTGGCCTATTAACGGTTGTCCTGCCCTAGAAAAAATTTTGCTTCACCTGCTCAGCAGGGTCTCCCGGACAATCATTACTCTAATGTATTATTGTCACTTAGATGCAAACTAATCGACTCAGTTTAATAAAGTCATAACTTTCAAAGCACACCATTGCTTAGTAACATTATTTTGAAAACTGAAAATGATCCGTCACATATTCAAAGTGCAGTTTAAAACTCCCGTTTAGGTCTGCCATCTGCAAGTTATTAGAAAGAATGATGTACAATTTAGCATATCCATATCAGCACTTCAATGGGAAAAATTGAGTTTGATGATGACAATTAAATCGCATTCTATGAATGCAGCAAAACTTTTGTACCGAAAGCATAATTACATGACAAATCCATAGATTCAAAATATGTTCATATGTTTGTATTAGCGTGTGCACCTCATCATGCTACCGTACCTGTACTCTGCTTCTAGAATATGATCACAATATGCATTCCTTTTCTTTCGGAAACGTACTCACAATTCCTGATGGTGACATCTCCACTTAACATTTTCCACTGATCGGATCTTCTTTCTCACAGGCAGGTGTCAGAATGAGCACCTACATCATATGATGCAAGCATCTGCAGGTAGACCTAACACCAGAATGGAATCTTCATATTGCATCGTCTGTCTAAAAGCACACCAATTCGGCCAGTTTTGTCGTCTAACTGTTGGCCATGTCATCTTCGAAATCAACTGCTTCAATATAGCGGGAATTCGTCACGCCGGCTGTCTCATTTTGGCCTACTCCTCACAAGTGACGTTCATCTGAGAACAGTTTCGCTAGAAGAAACGTCAACATAGTGCAGTTTCATTCATCAGACCAACAGCTGATCATAATGCAGTGCTAGCAAAGCTCACACATCAATAAATATTCTAAGGGAGCGCGGATTGTAGAGAGAACTTGACAGATTCCGTAACAGGGTCCAGGCAGGTGAAGCACTTTTAGGTCGTAGCATTAAAACAAATAATAATTGGCGGTTCAAACTTTACATGTGGCTTCACTGTGTCAGTTCATAAAAAGTCACGGAAGAGCTTTGGGATAGGCTATATTCATTAGCCTATTTACACTTCTACAGCTGATTGAATATTGAAAAGTCCTGAAAAACCTTGCAATGCAGGACAGCCGTTAAAGAATTGGGACATGAGATGTTGGAACGATCTGGAGGTGCACGACGAGGGTCGTGTTCAATTAGGACGGATAACCATAAAAAACACTGGGAACTGCATTATTTTTCAAAAGAGGTTTTCGTCTGAAACTGACTTTCTCACCTTGCCTTCCCCGAGATACCAAGTTATCTTCATAATCGATGTAAACGAAGTGAGCACTACATACGAATGAGATGTTTTTAACGGGAATGAATTTCTTTCTCTATATTTTACTCAGTCAAGTTTTGAGAAGATCGGAATTACTACACAGAAACAAATGAAATGATAATGTTGAAAATTTTATCGCTCGATTTTAGCAGCGAGGAACACAACATGACACATATATCCTCTGAATAATATCAGTCAAAAACAAAATTATAAGTTATATTACTTATATTATTTACTTCAATTGCGAAGACTCCTACAAGTTGTCAAAACATGTCAATCAAGAATTTAGTACTTCAATGATAAAAGAAAAATGTGGCCGTCAAATTTTGATCTCTTCAAATATCGATTCAACCTGTGGCATGACTAAGGTACCGCACATTTGTTAATTTAGCAATTGAACACAATATTGCATGATGTAATTCAAGCAAAACATTGTAATTTACTGGTCTTTCATGCTTTGCTGCTGGCTAACTCCAATTTCTTGCCCAAGTATTTTCAGCGGCCGTCGATGTAAACAAGAAATCGCGGCTTCAGTGCAAGTAACGGTGAATGAATGAAAGCGGGAAGTCTTTCCCTAATCTAGTTCTGTGGTTGTCGTACGCTGTGGTCATTTCTCTCCTTCCCGTGGAATAATATTCTAACCACAGAATTAGATTCTGTGATTCTAACCTATTCCTAGCGTTGTTCTTTTTGGGCTTGCAGTATAATTTCCGCGTTGTCTGATCTGATGTATGATTCAGATTCTTTGAAGTATATATTAAAGCAACATGAATGATGTTTACTTTTGTTCACTTCCGTCATGTTTAAATTTCGCGTTTATGTTTAACTGCTGTGCAGATCACACAAGCCGTTTAATAAATAATTTCATAAAAAAGTTGAACCATTTTCATATGCAGTTTTCGTGTTGAATTTAATTTCTTAAGTGGTCAGTTGTGGCCAGTAGGCTTTTCGAAAGATAATTGAGAGTTTTCTTTGATGCAGGATTTTAGCATGAAGAGGACCGAATTTTTCCATGAGAACTGTCAAACAGTGTGAGCTATCATTCAGCTTCATCATGATGTTAAGATTTGTTGAATGTACAAAAAGATACAGTGCTAATAACATTTACCGAAAAAAAGTTATGTCTTCTGCTAGATTTGTTATTATTCGTTCTGTCACGGATGTTTAGATAGCAGTATTTTAAAAATTCACATGCTTTCCGCATCATATTTTGCCGCAGTTATGCCTTATCTAGTAAGAATTTACTTCGGACTTCCTGCAGGCAATGTTGTGAAACATAACATTCTTATCGCCGTGGTTTTTAGTTAAGCAATTTAATTTCCGCGGGATCTGATATGCCTATTAGATTCTTTGAAGTAATTATTAAAGCAGTCTGAATGATATTTACCTTTGTTCACTTCATCATATTCAAATGGCATGTATATATGTTTAAATGTTATGTAGATCATACATTTACTTTATGTTGCACACTGATGTCAATATGCGAACTTCACAAGACGATCAATGACTTACAACCTTTGGATGTAACTTAATCCTTTAATTGTAATGTTTTAGAAACTCAATTAAGACTGGTTGAGGGGCTCAAAGTCTCAAATTTCAGCGCCAACTTTTAGGCTACCTTCTATAGGCTAGGTCTAGAGATTTCGTCTTATCGGCATTGGGGTGCACTTCTACGCGTAGAAGTAGTGAAGAAAGAAATTGTTGCGATATGATGCTTTCCCCATCATATTTTGTCACAGTGGTGGAAGAGAGTGAGATCGGCTGACACCAATCTTTTCTGGATTGATGATAGGAAAAGCAGAGGGTTCCTTAAAACGCAAGAGTGAAAGAGAACCGAAATGCCGCCCACCGGTCAATCATATTCTCGCTAAGTAGCTCTCAAAGTGTAGAATCCGCTTTTCTAGTAAAATATTAAGTGGCCGAATATCTCTCTTCTAAAAGGTATAAATATACCCTATTCTTTAGTTTAGGAGTTAGGGAAATTGTTGTTGAAATTTAAAGTTGATATTCTTGATTTATCATTAAAAGTAGGTCTAATCGCAATCCACTGTGCTGAGAAAATTCGCTGAAATGCTAGGTATACTCAACAAAAGTTATGTCTCCTATCACTATTATTAGGTCGAATGACGAAATTCTATATTAGTATAAAAGTTACGCCATTTTATGGATAGCTCTACCTTGATTCTCAAAATTATAGTTTAGTCGAAGTTATAGTTATTTTGTCGAAATTTAACTAACTTTTTAATTGCAAATCTCGAATTTACCCGGGTATGACTGCGACTTTAAATAGGGAGTTGTGTCGATGTTGACATATGTGAACTAGGGATTCTAATGATTCCTGATATTGGATGAAATGCCAGCTATTCAGGTCTATTCTATTTTTCAACTGAATTTGGAACTCAATATTTAATCATTCTATTTACATTGTGCATATTTTCATTTTCGTGGCTTGCTTCAAGACATCCCATTTACGTATACATTTTTTTCTGACACAATGTTCTGCCACTGTGTGATGAACATGCACTATTACTTCATCGCAGTTACTTGTGCATATTTTTAAGGATTGATCCATATCGCCGACATTAAACACAGTAAATCTCGGCTCAAAACAAAATTATTTCAGGTTCTCCAAATTCTCAAACTCCGTGGACAACAGTGGATAAATCATCGCGGTTGGTCATAACATCAACTCATCACTGATTTGGCCAAGTGTTCAAAAATTTTGTTGACTGTTACCGAAAATGGAATTACTATTGAATCTCTCATTTCGACTTGAAACCCTGTCGGGCCTTGAGAGAGGTGAGCATGAAATAAGTAAGTAGTACTAGATTTCGTTGCACTGGTATATGATAATTGAAATGAAATCTGGTCGATATGAAATAATAGCTTGAATTTGATGAAATCGACTTCGAGCAGTTCGAGAATTTGAAGCTGGTAACTTGTAATGGTGTCTATTATTGCGGTAAATCAAGAGTGCCCAGATTCATCAAAATGAAAAGCATTTCCATTCTTTATTTAGATTATATTGCTGTCGGCTTCCAGACGCATATTGATTTTAATCAATCTACTCATTCATTAATTCTTTTACTCTTGTGAAATTTACTATTAAATGTACGATATACACAGTTATGACTTGCTTGATTTTAAAATCTTCCTACAGATATGCCTAATTGCATACTTGCCAGCTGGAAAATCAAAAGTAGGCCTACTTATTCTGGTTATCTTACATTCAACTTTCCCTGTATTGACCTCGCAGATATGGAATTTCTGCAATGAAATCTCTCATTAATAGAACTGTAAATGCGGAGGGGCCGGCCTATAAGACATAAAAATTTTCTTCGACCATTCATTAAAAATGCATGGAATTATAAAGCAACTACTATATACTATGTCGTTGAATCGAAATCGCGGTCTAGGCGATCCTAGGCATCTTGGGAGATGTAGCAAAAGTAGACTACCCGTGTTCTATTTCATTTCAACTGCCCAGGGCTCTTCTATAAGAATCATTTTTCAATTTGCTTTACTAAGCTCGTGCTAATCAGTGTCAATGACATCTGCTAGAACATTGGTTTTAGGCTCTAAAATTTCACAATGATAAAGATTCTTAACTATAATGCTTATTAGATTGAAGAGCTTTGCCGTTTCCATAAAATATGACCAGTGCGGGAACTTAATAGACACGTAAATATTTTAATTAACGGTAGCAAGGAAATATTCGGTCGCTGAAACTATCTAATTAAGCCTAATTTATTCTAGGTCCGTCGTCTCTCCGTTATCGGTGGAAGGAATGAATCTGAATTGGTGAAAAGAATATTCGACACGCTGTTATCGCACAACGTACAGTTGCAGTGCAACTTAGATGGGAGGAGCGGATCCAAAGGATTTAAGTTTGGGTTGAAAGGCCCATTCTTACAGCTAGTTTTCGGTAAGTTAAGATGTCAAGACTAATAAACAATCCCTGAATTAATATCTGCTTTGTTGCATGTTAACATGATTAGATGCACATTACTAGTGGTTATTTGATTTCTGAAGTCTTCAGTTATAATGTTTTGTGATATTCCATCCCAGAATTTTAATTTTCGTTTATCTAGTTCATTCAGTTTTCGTTATTGTATTCGGTTTTGTGTATTTTTAATATTTCATTATTGTTTGATAATTGAAAAAGACTGCAAGCATTATTGGAAAATTACCGTCATTTATTTGATTAGCATTTAGCAATTTTAATTGTGCAAATAATGCTTCTCAGTTACTTGCATAATACATGTATTTTCAATAAGTTTGTAGCCAGAGTAGAAATGATTGTATATGTATAAATAGTAAACAAAGCATGATTATTGTACTGTTCTACGAAATTTATCAGCTTCTCAAAAGCAGTTTCACTCGGTCAAAAGAAATTAATATAAAATGAATTGAAGTAATTTTTCAGCCAAATTCATTGAATCCGTCAAAGCATATTTGCAAGAAATCCCTGTCACAAAAAGGTTTTGTTGCACCGGAATTGAGCCTCCCTTTCGAGGTGCTGTCCCGCAAGTACGTTTCTTTTGTCCCAGTAATGATGCCAGCTGGTCCAGTAATGGATGCAATCTCTCACATCTTAAGATACATAAATTCGTCTAGTCTAAACGTGGAATTTCTTTGAAAATGAGGGTCTTTCAATATTCAATTGTTGTAGGGACTCCATTATCATGATGGTAGACCTAATAGCAAAAAAGCAATTTGTATTTAGACGGGCGCTTTTCCACGAGGCATGATTATGGTGGTCGATGACCATCTGAAAGCTATCAGGCTCATGGGGTCACTCCAACAACTAAACGTGGAAGCTGTAATCACATTGAAATTCTATCTATGTATACAGTGCTTTCATTCTTTACATATGCGCAATAGTTTACTCGCAATAATTTACTTGGCCTGCGTAAAACATGCAAGTTTGACGCGTATGACCATTGAGAGGCAGTTTTTGAGATATATTGTACAATGCTTTAATCGCGTTGTTCTAATAACAATAGGGACTGTAGGAGTGGTTGTGAGTATACAATAATGTATTTGTTTCTTCTATACCATTGGTTTCAAATTTGCCATTTTTATGAAAATTATCATATCTAGAAAATTAATTGAGCTATTTATCGGTTCTTTTTTATGGTAAGATGAAGTGATGAATCAACAGCATTAAACCGTTTTAAAAAAGTGTGGGTTTCGGTTGCAGACCGAAAAGACAGTTAAAATGTCATCAATGTACTTTATGTAAAAACCGACATTGCTTCCTATAATGTCCAATGAGAATTCAACTACAGGAGGTTCAATGGAGGTTCCCATGCTCATTTCTTCTTTTTGCGGGTAGTTTTCATAGTGAAGCAGGTCTATTATTATCTGCTTGGATAAACAAATACGTGAAAGGTTGACTCCCTTCTAAAATCGTTTCATATTGATATCCCGACAAAGGCAATTTTAAAGTACTCATTTATTGAAAATTTTGTTTATGAAAATACGGTATTCATATAGCGCACAATACAAAAGTTTCAA
This sequence comes from Prostheceraeus crozeri, assembly GCA_907163375.1. Classification (NCBI taxonomy): domain Eukaryota; kingdom Metazoa; phylum Platyhelminthes; order Polycladida; family Euryleptidae; genus Prostheceraeus; species Prostheceraeus crozeri. The sequence goes on along the minus strand of CAJQUW010014636.1, from coordinate 3,011 downwards.
GGTGCTCAATGTACGCTCTCCTTACTTACTTACCCCGTTTTTCGTCCTTGTTCACGCTGAACGGGGGTCAGTTAGCTCAGTCCATACACAAAAATTGTTCAACCATTCTACATGAAGTCATTTCTTCATTCGCATTATTTTATGACTAATTGTAACAAATCACAACCACCTTCCTTGCATTGATTTTTCTTTCCTTTAAGTCCTGCATATATTGCATCATTGTTATTGATCGTTGTCACGGTCACTGATGATGGCATCTTGTCTACTGAAACATATCTGCGAATACATTATCTCCGATGAATTTTAATCAACTGGGATCGTCATATCCACCGGATGTCGTAAACTTTTATCTTGAAATATAAAAACGACACCATTTCAGTGACATAGCAGCTATGTGGGTGTAAAATGGTGCCATTTCCGTTACAGATTCTGTGAAGAAACAGCAGTTTCCAACGATAACTTCCAAGAATTTTGAGGAGATCTCCAGCAGGTATATGCGTGGTACAAGGGACCGCAAAGGTGGGCGGCGACAACGAGAGTTTAGATGAAGGAGGCGGAGGCCCAAGCGCAGTTAAGTCACAGTGATTTATGTGACTCGGACTAAGTGGACTCGGACTATTGAGTGGTCTTCTCTGACTTTCACTTTCATAGATGCGCTACGCGCGCCAGTAGCTTTTTTTTATAGTTTCATTGATCACATCGCCTGATGAACCGTTGAATTTCAAGTTTTATTCAACTTATTTTTATGAAAATGTTCATTGAGGCTATGAAGCTTTATGACAAATTTCATCGGAGATTAGTTCTTTATGCTTCCTGTTTAGATTGTATTCCGGGTATTATCACCTCTGTACCCATGACTCAGAAAATGAAGAAATTGATCTTCATTAATCATTTTCTTTTTAGTTGAAATTAATGAATTTTTAAGTCTTTTTGGGCACAAAAATTAATAAATTATGTCAAGTTATATTTCGCCGATCTGACTTTGTCAATTGTAATAGAAAGAAATCATATGAAAAAATTCAGGAAGTCAAATGCCAAATCATTCGAAATCTCTACAAAATTACAAACTTTCAATATCGATATCTAACAAATAAACACATATACCACAGCTCACTGATTGTCGTAGTTCTGTCAGTACAACAAGAATCAATGAACTTTAGTATATGTGTATATTTGGTAGATGTCGACATTGACATTGATGGTTTGTAATTTTGTACAGAGATTTCAAATGATTTAGCATTTGACTTCCAAAATTTTTACTTAGGACTTCTTTCTATCTCAATTGATGAGACCAGATCGACGAAATATATTTTGTCATAATTTATTGATTTTGTGCGTAGAAAGACTGAAGAATAATAATATTTCATTGATTTCAACTATAAAGGAAAATGATATCAGAATCTTTCTTTACCAGATCAATAAAAATTGCCAAGAATTGCTAATATTATAATTATTATCTGCCTTTCAGATTTTTCCAGGTTGCTTGATAATCCTGATTCGTATCCAGATTAATTATCTTTCCTGTAATTGCAGTTGAGACATAGTCGTGAATTTACTATCATTACCGCGTAGCTGTTATTATTTTGCAATCTTAAACTGCAGCTTCTGTAAAAAAAGTCACATCAATTTCATTTTGTCTTGTAATAAGTGGGAAATGTGTTACTTAAAACTGTTGCTAAGACATTGCTTAAATGGCATTGATAATATGCTCGAACTTAATTTCAATTTCATATCAGGTCTCTAGCTCATTCAAAATTCAACGGTTCATCTGTAATTTTTTTACTCCCTACCACACTTCAGTATTCTTTACCGGACAGTAATTCTAAGACTTGTTAAAATGAAATTTATTATATAGATGGCTTTTAGTAGATGACGCCACGTCGAGAGGAGATTGAACACTCTTCACAACATTTGTGCTATTGTAAAAGGTTTTTTATTCAAGTCTAATCAATCCTTTTCTGTTAGAAATCATACGATATAGTTCGATGCAGTACTTAATGGAAATATTGAATAGCTCTCTTCTAACTACTTTATAACAAATAAAAATAATAACTGTAGCTGAGCAAGACTGTAGCAGCTAAACATTAAAATACTTACTAGTTGTCGTCATATCCTATAGAAATGAATCGCTGTTTTTGGGTATAGTTAGTTAGTTCTTAGTAGCATTTTGAAATTTTCTGTCTGCTAGAGGTTGGATTTTTCAGATGGAGGATTGCCTTTGAAGAGCTAATTGATCCTTTTCTGCAAAAGCCTCCGAGTTTCTCCGATGCAGCACTGATGGCAGTGTCAATTTATTTATGCTAATGCAAGAAAGGATGGCCAACTGCAGTCATGCTCATAGCTATTTAGCTATTTCTTTCATTTTTAAGTGATTATGTTGGTTGTTAGAAAATTAGGTCATCAGATATCTCTAATAAGGACTGTATATACACATAAATAATTTATTCTAGAATCTCTGTGTTTGATGTCTAAATAAAATTCAGCGTGTTCATTTTGACAAGTTTCATATCATGTAATTCTGTATCAGATTTTAATACTTGTGTGACTATGCGATTGTTTCAGTCCCCTTTTTATGATGAGAACATACACATTTGAACTTCAGAATTGTATTTTATCTCACAAACAGCACAGCTATCCGCTACGTAAGTTTAACCAATTAAATCAGGAAGGGAGTTTTGAATTGCAGTCAGCTTGATTATCCCATGAAGTGCGACACAGGTGCGTCAATCTTGCGATTTTCTTTTCTGCAGTACCGCATTAGTTCCATTCCCGATTATCCATCTTGGCCACAGCAACAATGCCGTAACACTAGTTATGGCGATACATATAATAGCTACGCTATTGATGTACACATCCCCCGCCATATTTTGAGCCAGAGAAACGGGGATGTATCGCCATAACTAGTGTCACGGCATTGTTGCTGTGGCCCAGATAGATAATCGGGAATGGAAAAAATGCGGTATTGCAGAAAAGCAAATCGCAAGATTGACGCACCCGCGTCGGCACTTCAT